>DWNK01000977.1:0-10171 GCA_018250315.1 Hyalothyrus neleus pemphigargyra | reverse complement strand
CACCTTACCACCAGCAGATCAAATTTTTTACTACACTTACGTACCTGCCTGTTAAAATCAGTACAGACCATAATGTTATCGAAGCATTAGCAAATTAATTGAAAAAAAAATCAGGATCCACACATTTACACAAATTAATAATACATCCGTTTCTTGCCTTCGTATCATGCCTGGAGAGAACTAAAATGACTATTTACCCACCACAAAAAGGTAGTACAGGTAACACCATAACAACCAACTATTACAGGTACAACCTATGATACTTGACGTTCTAGTATTGAACCAGATATCTGTTTTTACCGTTATACAATACAAATCAGAAGAGCTATGCATATTTTGATACCAACTTTTGTTCTAGATACTGAATTTATTTGTAGTCTCTAGGGTTGCCTATCTCTGTTACTAGAATTGTCTTAGAATGATTAGGAATTATTTTAAAACGTTGTAGGCCACAAATGAGGCACACCAGGTCAATCCTAGTCTATTACAATACAATACATTGTAATAGACTGAATGTAATAAGCACTTTAAGAAAATTATTCAGAATTGCAACGTCAGATGTGGTCAGAAGTTTGATGGGTGACCCCTAGTTGCAAAATAGTCGGTTTAATTTTCTGTTTATCCCTTGTGGCTACTGGTAGCAGTCGTTATACTTTGTGGCATATCTTTTTGCGTAGTTGCAAATTAAAACGTCTGCTAAACTGGTTGGCCTCTAATCATGATGTCCAGTTTAGTTTAGTTAGGTTAGTTTAGTTTTATCCGTCTTCTGATATTTTTACCTTATAATGTTATAATTCAATTCTAACGCGGTCGTACGTTGTCCAACTATAAATGCCATCAATATGAACAAAAAAACAGGGAGCATCCGTTGCTGAGCCCATTAAAAATACCTTATAGCTTTGTGGCCATCGGGCGTTTGATTTTGTATCCCTATTCTTGTTTAAGATATTATTCCTCCCACGAATAGTTGGAAGCCCTAATCCTATTCCGACACACATTTCCATTTCCTCCTGTTTTTGTCTAGTCATCGCAGTGCAGTCGTCCAATCAAGACCCAATCCACACCGCCCACTTGTAAATTGGATCTGTGATGCTTTCGGCCAAAATCGAACTTAGTTTCAAAATCTTTTTGGGTTCCATAGCTATATGGGAAGAACGGATTAGGACATGGTAGTAACCCCCGCAAGAACATTTTTCTCCACATATTATTTAGTATATTCTCGTCACGCACTGTTCGCCTCCACTTCTAATCCTGAAAGTTTCGATATATCTCGTCCTCGGAAACTTCAGTAGACTCGTGTTGTGCGTTAATTGATTTCGGAAGTTTCCTTGTGTTCAACTGAGTCTTTAAGCACTTTGGTGTACTTGATGTCGCTATACCGTCTAATATTGTACCGTATCGTTAATGTAGACTATCTATACTAATATTATAAAGCTTAAGAATTTTTTTTATTTGGTTCAATGCGATAATCTCAGAAACAACTGGTTTGAAATGATTTATTTTTGCCTCGGGGAGTCCATTTATTGAGGAAGGCTATATCACGCTACGACCAAAAGGAGCGCAGCATTAATGAAGAATGTTGCAAAAACGAGAAAGAATATTATTACAATTGGTTTTTCCTCAAATAAAGTCGGTGAAACCGCGGGGCATAGCTAGTATTTAAATATAAGGAATGATAATTTTGTGACTTATAAGTGATGCTGATGGTCTCTGAAACCATTCCTATTTTTGCTTTATTTCATACGTTATAATGCGTGCCTTTTAAGTGCAGCCGTGGCAGTGGCAGCGTTGAGCCTATAATTGAAGTTGCAAAAATATTTCTCTTATTTTCAATGGCCATTTTTATCTTTCAAATCTTGATCAATAACAATGAATTATTTACGAAGTTAATTTAATCAGTGTAGTGTAGTGTTAAACTGTAACTAAATGAAATAAAAAAATATTTCTATATTAAGGATTATTAAGTTTCCTTCCATCTATGTTTAGGAACGGAGCATTATCCAAAGTCTGTAATTGAAAGCCAACCTTAGCACTATAAAAATAAAAACGTACCTATCACAACACCATCTACACTAGGCCCGAATGCATATGCAAAGTCCGGTGCCTGCACTGGAGCTGACAGCAGCGCCTCTAGTGGCCGATCTCGCAAACACCGTAGAAGAGCCGGTGGGGTGAGATCTGTAAGAAAATTAAATAAATAAGGTATAACATAAGATAATGTCTAGCTGCAATAGGTAAATTTGTAAGCAGATGGTATTTGAGCGAAATTGATGCGCACAATTAGCTGTCTTGTGTGTTATTTATCGGGGCTATTGACCATACTGCAAATATATATGTATCCGACTGATTTTAAAAGAGTGCCGAGTTTTTTTTTCCGCCGACTTTTTTCTCCCGGTCAACCATACTTGAATATTCTAGGGTGCCTAAAGCCGAGGGAAACAAAAAATGTATAAATAACTGACGTTCATTGAGTATGTACATGTACATTTTATGGTGAATAAAAATATTGAGTTTGAGTTTGCAACTATTTTAATAACTCTGTGGTACCTCAGAGCGATTCGAAGCACACAAAAGCATTGAAGACGTTGCAAGGGGATGAACCGTAACTCAACACAGACTCAACTGATGATCTATTTCGAAGGAAAACATTGTTGACATTATGTACGATTTCTTTCCTGCTGACGTGTGTAATCGCAGAACATTTGAAGATGAAGATTATCAAAATCAAAATCATTTATTTACAAACATATGGGTACAAAAAAGGTCTACAAAATCATTTATATCGCCATATTTACCTTCTTCAAGTATGCAATTTTTTAATATGAAAGTATAAAAATAATATGTTTAATTTATTTACTGTCCATTGTTTATTTAGTTTAATGATTAATTTTATTATTTACATATTATATTTACATAGTAAAATAATTTTTGCGAAGTGGAAGTTTGAAAACCTCATTATACAAATATAATGCGTGTTAGCCGCTATAGATCCTATGAGTTCACGCCCAGTACCAATTAAATGGGTTATATTAGATGTAGAATACGTTGAGATGGCTAAAATTGAGTTGAGGTCTAAGATGAATGCCTCACGTGCTTGCGTGCCAGTAACTACGTTCTCCATCAATGTTTGCGGCAAATAATTTGTTTAAGTTACTGATGCTTCCAGCATCTGTAACTTAAACAAATTGTACGATATGAATAAAATATAACTAACTCGGTAAATATCGATGCCGAAATTGGACGAAAACTATGTACAAACAATATTTTACATCTCATACAATTTAGAAAAACTCACACTTAAAGTTAGAGATTTTTATGGTAGTAAGATTCCATCGTGTCACCTAACTGGCTAGCGCGATCACCATCAGGCCGGAGTTTACTGTCAATCAGCGACTACCCTGTTCCGGCAATGCGGAAAAAGAAAGGTATAGGAGGAGGGGATGGGATCTTACCACCAGCTAGTTATATAATTTACCTGGTGAACAATTTGCGTGTGTGGCCACCAATGCCGCGTACTTGTTAGGATCGGCTACGAGTGACCACGGACTCAACCCGGAGCCGGACATTAAAATTGCTCTGTGGAAGAGTAGGCCTGCAACAAACAAAAGAAATCATATATTTATGAAGCCAAGTTCTACAACCTTTTGATCGGGTCACTCTTTTCTACCGAGAAGCAGCTTGTTTTGTGGAACGGTGGTGGTAGCTCACTTTTATAAGAAGCGATCACCATCTTAGTTAATGACGTTAAGTATTACTCTATTTCTACTCGAAGTTGGTTACAGATGTCTATTAGTGACAGTGAGCACTTAACATTAGCGGGACTATATGCTTGTTTGTTACTTCAATAGTATAATAAATAATGATAATACTAATTAAATGAATGCATTTTAGAGTCATAGCCCTTCACTAGGATACAATTGTATCGCAGTTTCTGTAGATGATGTTATAAGCACACATAAATCACAAACGGCCACATCCAGAAACATCTTCATAACTTATAATTAACCGCCTCCGAAAAATTTTCTTCGCTGTGTAAACCGATTGGGATTGAGAATGCATGATTTTTAAAATATTATGCAACTTCCAACTAAGCCCAACGTTGCTTAACATCGTATTATTGAAGTCATATGTACTTCTTATGTATTTGAGGCGTATGTTTCTCCTGCTCTACACTTATTGAAACGTTTTTAAGTAAACACAATCTCAGGCAGATTTTTCCAGAAAAAACCTACAAAGTCTTCCTTTAGCTTTTATAGAGACGTGAGTCGTCCAAACATGTTCGCTAGTAGTAAATAGTCTCATTATTTACTCCTACACGAAATCTCAAATGCGGAGTCTAAAGAGCGAAGTTCACAAAAACTTAAATAGGAAATTCTGTTACTGACGTCGCTATAAAGTGCGCTCTAATTTCCCCGAAGAGCTCGGGAAAATTCTGGATAAGACCCAGCTCCTAGAGCACTATGCATCTCGGACAAGTTTTAACACTGTTTTGTCTCCAAGTGACGTGATTTAGGGGATTTTTTTATAAAATGGTGTGTGGACGCTTGTCTCTGATATGCTCCAAATGTAATAGACGCCAACTTGAACTCGATCATAGCTGCATTATTATCCGTAAGCACTTGGATAACGCCTCGTTAAAGTGTAGTCGGATTACATATCACAAGTAGATGCATTGTTACTTTCAAGGACTATGGTGATGGTCCAGTGCGTGTAAATGTACGAGTACCTATTCGACCAATTCACAACAATTACTTTAAGGTAGATTGAAGAACGACGGTGGTAATATATTTATATTTTCCATCAAGTGGAAAATATTATTATAGGCGAAAAAAGTTCAATTTTCTGTACAATTGTTGGTTCTAAGTAATCAAAGTTTAAAATAGCTGTTTGTGTAAAACGTTCAAGCTATGAAAGGTTCAAAGTATAAGGTATGCAAATTTAAAAAGGTAAGGTTATTGTTTATATTATAAGACTGCAGAATATATAAATAGGCGTTTTCAGTAGTACCGTAAAGATACTATATTTAAGGTTTTAGAAAGCAATAATATTTAATAATAACATTACAAAATAGACAAAGAATACATAAAAAGACACAAAGAAGTGGTATGGTTATGCCTATGCATAATATGATATTTATTTCTTGTACCGACAATTTTAAACAAATGTAAGATTTATATTTTAAAACTAAGCATTAAATCTCCGAAGGAACGTTACTAAAATACGGAAACAAGAATAGACGCTCCCCTACATGCGGTGATATGATTTGAAAATATTGTCACCATACATACCAATACCGAGCGGTGGCTATGAATAAAACATAACATTGTTCTGAACGAAGTCCAGCGAGTTTGAAAATAAAGCAAGACCGAGGGAAGTTGACTTTCGCGCAATATTTTTATACCAAAGGAAGCAAAGAGTGGAATGTAATATGAAATGGCACGGAAAGAAATCTTCAGAAATTATACTTTGACAACAGAATATGAGTTTGATAGAACAACAAATAAAATAGAAGTTAACGTAACAGGGGAGAGGGAATATTGACTGATGGGGAGATAATGGAACGAAAAGCTTGAAAAGTTGAATGTGTGTACGAGTATACCGCTACGTATGTTTTTGTAAAGAAATACCTTATGCAAAGCTAAAGAGAAATACCGACTTTACCGGCGTTCTCTCGGCTACGGTCGAACGACTAAATGGATCAACTTAGTCATTCTAGAAAACTCATTTACATACATTCATTAAATTTACCTTCGAAATCTCTATACAACAAAACTGTAGCACTCTTCTCACCAACTATTAACTTTAATTAATACGTTATATTTTGAAGATAAATATGTCATAAGGTGCAATGATAGCCTAGTGGTTAAGAATTGTGGTCTCGCTCCGGTGGGTCCAGGTTCAAAACCCAGGCGCGCACATCTGACTTTTCTGAATCATATGCACATTACAAAGTAATTCTCACTTGCTATATGGCGAAGGAAAAACATCGTGAGGAAAAATACATACCTGAAAGTTCTTAAAAAAAAAGTTCTCAAAAGGTATGTGAAGTCTACCAATCGCACTTGGCCTTGGCATGGTAAACGTCAGCTGCCGCGCCTTGGGTGAAGGGTGAGAGAAGAATAATAAAGTCAGCTGGCCGTAACGACAGCAGATTATACGACAGCCGGTCACACGAACATGCACAACAATTTTTTGTACAGTGATCCTCTCACTTGAAAATTTGTTAGGTCGTCAGCTGATGCAGAAAATTATCGTTAGTCGTATTAGTAAGTAAAGCGTATTATCATTTTATTATGTATAAGCCAAACGAAAAGGCAGGCGAGATACCTAATAGTAGTCATCGCTGCATATGAACATTTGCAACAACAGACTTTAAACGGTAGACGGTAGACTCCGGCCTGATGGCGGTCCTAGCAAGTCAGGTCACAAAATGGGACCTTACCCCCAGCGATTATTAGCGTAACCTCTGGTGTAATAAATATTTATAGGCGGCGGTGACCTACCATAAGGTATCTCGCCTACCTCTTCGTTTGGCTAACACATAAAAAAATTAACTAGAAAAGAGCTTATCACATTCAAACGGTCGGACAGATTTTATCGAATTATAGCTACTCGAAAGAGCTCTCTCAATCTAGTCTCCAACAAAACTACTTCGGGAACTACGATGCCAGAGGTAAACACGTCAAATTCATATAATTTTTCGTCGGTGCTGAAAATACAGTCATTGTTATAATGAACAAAGATGACAAATGTTTTTGAAAAGAATACAATTTCGTTAAAAGTTAAAAGTATAAAGGCATTAAGAAATGAATGACAAATTTATTATATATTTACTCTTTATTGTTAAGATGCTGATTCATTAAACCGCTATCTGCAATATTGATGTATACCTACAAAATCCAGACTTGACTAGTCTGCTTAGTCACTACTGATTAGTATGTAGTGACTAAATGCTATATGTACAGGGTCCGATTTAATCAGGGTGCTAAAATTCAAAAAAAATCCCTGACTTTGACCTGACCATATTTTCCAATTTCCCTTAACACCTTTGTACCATTTAAGAGAAGACTGCAACATTTTCCCTGAATGTAGGTTATTTTACAATTTCCGGATATAAACTGTAAAATCTCTTTTGTTACTAACTTTCCCCGACTCTTCCTCGATTTCACTGACTTCACCTGACCACTTTGAGCTTCCCTGACGTTTCCCTGACATTCTAGAATGTAGACACCCTCTAGAATGTGGAATGTGTTAATAAATTAGAAGACTTTTGTTGCTTTTCCCCAGACAGTGATGAAATTAAGTTGTCGTGTTCCGGTAGTGTACCTGAGAATCAAAGTCCTCCTTCCCACTCTTCCTATCCTATTGTGTTTCCTTTATCAGCGTGTCCTCGGATCCTGTGGGCTCTCAAAGCGTTGCTTCATCTTGAGTTCGGCGACACGAGTGTCGCACCTTGTCTCGAAGGGACATGCATCGTAAATCCCATCTTTACCTTCACACCCGGCGACTCCTTTGTGTTCCAAATGTCCACCGATCCGATGACGACCATCAAGAACCCCGTCTGCCTCTTCGTTAGGCTGACACTTAAAAAATTGTATTTTTTTCAGAATGAATCTAATTTATCTGTGGGCGGTGTTCGCCCTCGCAGCATCCGTTTATGCAAGAACTACAATAAAACAAGAACCTGTCTCACCGCTCATCACTTCACTGAACGATAAGGTGAGGCATACTAATATAATACTTGCATTCTTCTAGAAGGGTAATCAGATCACGATGTACTACCCAAATTCATGAAAATGTCGTATTTTTGGGATTCTGTGCTTTAAAAGACCCTCGCTTTGCGCGTTCCTTTAGGCATTCCCGGAGCGCTACGACATGGGACTCTTCAAAAGTGGCGTAAAAAGAGCTCTCCATCAAGGCTGGCGATCCCTCTGGTGCTGCAAATGACCATAGTCGGCGGTGACCACTTTCCATCAGGTGGCCCACCGGCCTTATCGCTAAGTCTAAAATGATAAAAAATATCCTGCATTCTTCTGGCAGGTTAATCAGACCACGATGTACTACCCTAATCAATAAAAATGCCGTGTTCCGGATTCCGTACCCCAAAAGACTTCACTTAGTTATACATATGTATATCAACCACCCGATATAAGATAATTGTAACTCGAAAAGGTATAAGTATGAATGACGTTTCGCTGTTACGTACAGTACTCATGCCTGATGTGGCCTTGATTTTAATTAACAAGTTTAACGTAAGTTGATTTTGTATCTATTGAGATAAAGTAATCAAAAATATATAAATTGCGAGCCAAATTATTGACACGATGACACGATGATTGAAACGATGGCATTGACCTTAAAACAGGTGTGCCGACCGACTTGCTACTCCAATGTCCGCATTATTACGTGGGAAATTGAGCATTTTATCTGCTTACATTCTTGCAAGGTGCGGTTACTTGCAACATTGTATGTTTTTTCTGGCCCAACATCTATTTATAGCCCTAGTCAGATTAAAGTTCATTCCCCTCGCTCGATAAGTGTTGTATCTAAATTAAAAATTACAGTGATGTATATATTGGTAAAAATTAGAGCATATTTTTTAATGATTTGGTTGGTATATCCTGGTCTGATTATGCTGTTAAAATGATGCAGGTAATTAAATTAGCACCATGTATAAAAGATGATGGATATGCGATCTACATTCTCATGACTCAGGAAGGCTGTTTCCTCGCGAGTTTACGGAAATGGTTTATTTCTCACGGCCTTTGTTTATTCTTGACCGCTCTTGCAATAACTTTAATGACTCACGCGACACTTGTGACTTTTTGTAACCGACTGGAAAAAATGAGGCTATTATTTGACACGTGTCATCAATACATTATTGGCCCACTGCTGGGCTAGGGTCTCCTCCCGGAATGAGAAGGATTAGGCCATAGTCCACCACGCTGGGCAAGTGCGTATTGGTAGACTTTACACACATTTTGAGATTTTTTTTAAGACCTCACAGATATGTAGGTTTCCTCATAATGTTTTCCCTCACCGTGTAGCAAGAGATAATTGCTTTGTAATGCGCACATGATTTAGAAAAGTCAGAGCGCCCCTGGGATTTGAACCCGGACCCACCGAAGCGAGACCGCAATTCTCAACCACTAGGCTATCAAACCTTTCATACTTTCCATACTTTATATTATAAGTGCAATTAAATCGAAATCGGTCCAGTAGTTTTTAAAATAGTAGTTTTTAAAACTACTGGACCCATTTCGATAAAACTTGTTACCTAAATTGAAGTAAATGGAAGCCAATAAAAAGTCACAGTCCAATTGATAGTTACGGAGAAACACGGGGACAAACATATATTTGTCAACAAATAAATATACAAAAATTTTGAGGTGTATACATATCATTATACACCTCCATAATTTTGTATGTTTATTTGGAAGTCCTTATAGATCAGCTTTCTTCCCGCGGTAAAAGTGTAACTTCACAAATTTAATCCCCACTACACACTCAGCTTTTGTAAAAAAAGTGATTCTGTAAAAAAAATGTTCATCGTCATACTTCAAACTATCTCCATATTAAATTTCATTACATTCGATCCAGTTTGGGTATGAAAGCGTAACAAACAGACAGACAGATAGACAGAGAGTTACATTCGCAATCTCCATGTTAAATTTTATCACATTCGATCCAGCGGTTGAACCGTGAAAGCGTAACAGACAGACAGAGTTATTTTCGCATTCATAATATTTGTATGGAAGTATGGCATGATGATGAATACTTTGCTATGTTGAAGCAGTGCAGGTAAGTCGGCTCGTATAAGTTGGCTCGTACACAAAAACCAGATTTATTAATATGCTACTCACTGGACAGTTGAGGCCATCTTTAGGAGAGCCAGGTCGTAATAGGCCTTAGGCTGTTTGTACTTCGGATGGCGGATCACAGCGGAGACTTTCTTCACGACAGCTTTGGGGTCGTTCAGGAAAGAAGACCCGAGCTGAACGACGCGTGGAGGTCCACTGGAACCAAGTAAATAGATTTATCAAACTCCCGACTCCCGATTCTCTGCTCTCTGCTTTCTGCTCTATCATTAGACTATGGGCGGGGCTATGTCACTCCGTACCGGATATAGTGATAAATATCTACGGCGGAAATGCCCCTGCCTTTTCCCTTT
>DWNK01000976.1:0-10173 GCA_018250315.1 Hyalothyrus neleus pemphigargyra | reverse complement strand
CAATATACCAGACTCTCCCCTACAACTTTTATTAACCAAAACCAAGTATTATCCTTTTAGAATAAAAAACAAAGGCTTTTAAAGATACTACCAACAAAGTGAAAATTTAAACTATGAAATAATACGGGCATTTTACAGCAACTCAAAACACGCGCCATGGCACTCCCCATAAACTACCCACACAAACAATAGGATATTATTCTATACAGATAAATATTGACTTTTTATGTAAGTATCGGAGGTACAACGACTTATTTCTTTTATTATTTTTGGAGTGAAAAGTTCTTTAAGAGCGTAGAGTTTTTTCATAGGAGGAAATCTTACGGTTTGTATGGAGGTGTGAACACACTCTATACACCCCGCATACATCACTCACACCACCCACGCCAATCAAATAAACATTACGAAAAATTATATGTAGGATTTAATGTAATTTGAAACAAACTGTTTTTGCTCACCCAAGCTATAAAAAATAAGTATCTCATAACTGCAAAAAATTGAAGTGAGTATAGTGCCTATCAAATCTTTACGAGTGTATATTATAAGAGTCGTAAAATATTGGTTCTGTTGATTACATAGGTACTAGAGTCTTTAACAGCTAGCATTTTAGTAAAAACTTTCCTCCCGGATCTGTTTGCCAATTTAGTTTTTTTATGTAAGTAGTCACTATGCCTATGAATATTTGCAACACCAGAGGAATCGCCAATGCTACACTCACTTTGAAGGGAAAAGGTATGCGATGAGGTAAGAAGGAAGGGAAGGGTGGGAAGAGGGACTCTGGTGCCCTATCGTATTCAGGGTAGACTCTGGGTATAGAGTGATCTAGCCAGTCAGATCACATGATGGGACCTTACCACTGTTTAACTATTTTTGCGTGATAGAATTACAAATGCACAAATATTCACGTTTATAATACTCGTAGAATTACACATATTACGATTAACCACTGAAGGAAAATAAATGAAAAAATAAATGGGAACTCTGTGAAAAAGCATAACTCAAACCGGCTCGCTTGTAAGATATTATTATAATTTTTAAAATTTATATTAATTTTATTCAAGGCGCCCTGAGCTGCGCGTTGAGGTTTAATCAAGGCCTGCTAATCTTAGTCCTCAAGGTAAAGAAATTCTTTGGGACTTCCGCCCTTTCTTGTATAGAAGAAATGTTAGAATAATTTGCATTTCGCAAAGTCGACATTATGCGTCCTTGTGGAATATATAACTTAAAACTTACATTAACATGTATAATCTTCTATACATATTCTATACAGATAATAAAACTGTAACTCGGCCACATCTGCACATTAAATATCTTTAATCGAATTGGCAATACCAGTGTTTACGTAAGAGCCTAACGTATAGGCAGGCGGGCTACCTTATAGGGCTGATACCGTATAGTGGCTAACTCAGGACCGATGGTTTATTTCAGAATCTTTAGAAGAAACCCAATATATTTTATCCGCATGGGGTAATGGTGACTATACTATACTCTTAGTATGAGTTGCAACCAAAAAATGCTCGCCTCCTCCCGATTCCTCCTATTTAATTGGCTGAGTGAGCCATTGACTCGATGAACGAGACGCTCTCAGCCGCAAAAAGCCGCAAAAAGCCGCAAAAATCGCGGAATCGCAAGTTTTCGTTTTCGATAATCGAGTAGTCGAAAACGAGCAAAACTTGTACTAAGGGTACTGGGTCCGACGCAGACGAAAGCTTCCTTTACGGTTTCTGGTGTACGGATTCGATATCCGATCAGGTAGAAATCTAAATGATGAGATTACATGTTCTTTTTTATGTGTAAGCCAAACAAAGAAGCAGGCGAGATACCTGATGGTAAGTAGTCACCGCTGCCTATGAACATTTGCAACACCAGAGAAGTCGACAACTATGACAAATCGCTATTGGCGGTAGACTCCGGCCTGAGGGTGGTCGTTAGCCAGTCAGGTCACAGGGGCCTTACCTTCTTTACGGGTCTGGGAATTTGTGTATGTGTGTCCATTCATAAACATGACACAGGAAATCCTAGTGTGGGAGGTAAGTGTTAAAAGCATTTTTATTATAGCTTTCATAGAACACCGTGCACCATAACAATATTCCGAATATTAAACTCTGCAAGCAAACAACTGCGCAACACGGCGGGCGGTAACTACTAGAATTTAGTCGTCCAGAGTTACTGAAAGTTAATAAAACTTTGCCTTTGGTAGTAGCGAATTTTGCAAGCAGAAATAATGATCCCGTAATTCGAGATTCTAGATTTATTAGGATAGTGAAATGACAATATGAATGCATGGCGCTTTCATCGTCATCATCCCTTTAGCATCATAGCACGACGCTTTCCACGAGAATTCTTTTACGCCAACATTCGCGTAGTAACTTATATTACAATGAAACATGCGCGGGTGCAACAAAGATTTTGGAGGGTCACATTATTTTTTGGCGACAATTTTATTGGTGCTGTGTAGCCCTCACTGCAGAAACTGCTGCTAATATTATGGAAACTTATCTATAATCTATTTCTCAATCGATTATTAATCGATTATTCTATTTCCTTAAACACCTTAAACAGTAATATTCCGACAGGCTATAACTCATACATAAGCACTGTAACTCAAATAATATGTCATTTAAGAAAGAGCGCAAACAATTGAATCTGTGCTCTTTTTCCATTAGAAAATTGCCAACCTTATCCACGCCCAAACGTCAAAAATATTTAGACACGCCATAATTTCGTTCAATCTAATTTATTCCAATTTCATCAACGCTCGAACTTCAAAAATAAATTAAACGCTCGATAATGTCGTTCAAATACTTAACAAAATGTCATTTGCTTATGTTCGACGTTTGTGTCAAACTAGAAATTAATTTTATGTTTATGTTATTTATGGATTTTATATTGCCATTTGATTAAAAATGCCAAGGAAATGCTTCTGGAGAGCGTAACAAAAAGTTAGATTATTTATTACTCGTATTTTTTTTCTTAATAGAGTCTCTATTATACCATAATATCGAATCTGGCGAGATCCGTTGTTTAACTGTTACAACCTAGAAGAACTCAAGGCAAGAGTAAATAGGTTTTTATATTTTCAAACCAAGTCTTAGACCCCATAACACTTACATCAAGAGAGATCGCGGTCAAACGAAAGCCTACATGGCTAATAAAAAGAAATAGTATTACATAAATTCAATTTCGAGGCTGGTTTACCGGAAACCTTTTTAATATAGATAACATACCTATTTGCTATATATTTTAGGTAAGTATAAAAAGTAACGCAATAGGAAATATGCAATACACAATGATTACGATTGGTTGTTATAAAAATAATGTTTACGAATTTGACAAACAACACATTTCACTTAAATTTTTCAACATTTATCATCTAAATTCTAAAAAAGATTATTACAAATATCTATATAGGACTTTACGATGTTATTAAATAAAAAGTTACACGACGATGCGACTACGGAATGCTAGCATCGATACCCTTGGATACGAAAATTATCCAATATTATTACATTATAATATTGGATAATTTTCGTCTATGGTATAAACTACGGATGCAATAAATAAATAATGAAATTATCTATTGACCTTTGAAAATGATATAACAAAATCGATAAACATAGTATTTGCAAAAATAATCCAGGTAAAAAACTTATTACACGAAAACAAAACCATCCATTACTTTAAGTAATAAAGATTAATCACTATAAATAACTTTAGCTAAGCATAAAAATTAAATAAAAAACTTTCGTAAAAAACTTTTTAGTTTAAACCTCCTTGACGCAAGAAGCAGCTTTCTTGGGGCTCCAGGATAACTAATACAATTAAATAGTTTTATTTTAGTTTTAGTCAGTGTACATTGCCTTCTATTTTTTTTCTTTTGTTATAACTAATCTTTAAGTACCTACAAATATTTGCATACCCTACCCTGTCTCCCTTCTCACCCTTCCGTCTTCCAGTGCATAGGTTGTCTGGAAGAGATAGCTGCCTGAGCGATAAGGCCGCCTATTGCATACTTCTAAGTAATTTTATGTAAACTTAACTTAAAGAATATTCTATTCTATTCTTATCGGAATCCGAAATAAAATAAAACCTAAATGTTCATTATTATCCGACATCGGTATCGTTGGGGCCTTCTAACGATTACACATCTAAAAGAAGTCTATTAATAAATAAGGAGCAGGTCAGTAAACATCCTTTGTATAACACCTTTTCACCGAAAATAGTAGACATCTTAGCTGTAAACAAGCAACGAAAAACACGGAACGGTGTTTGTCGTAGCTGGATTTTTTACCAAAAAGTCGACATTGCTATTAAACTTTACAGCTACTTACATATTTTCTTATATTTATTTTCATTTTTATTACTTAGTATTTTTTAACCGACTTCAAAAAAGACTAATTCCACGTGTATTTTTTTCTGTATCGCAATGAAGTCGGTGCTTTAAATGTTTTCAAAATAATACACTGCTATTTAATTAGAGCATGAAATAAACTTTTTGCAATATCCTTAGCGCCGACTTTACGACTATCTAATTGACAAGTCCTATTTAATATATTTTTTACTTTGCAGTGATTTCAAGTCGGTAGGTATTTTAGTATTAAAAAGTTTTTCTATGCGAACGAAGTCGCGAGCAGATAGTTTGCAATAAAAATATAAAATAAGATTTTGCAATTTGTGACGGCACATCGTACAAATTGAACTCGAAATTTCACGAGATTGCGACAAGAGGCAGTAGAGAGTTCTGTCCATTATATTTAGCACTGTACTATTAGGATACACAGTTGCAGGTAAGTTGGAAGAAATTCCACAAAGCTTTGTAAAGTACACGTTCATCCAAGCATTCTCCTCTACGTTTCTCATAGAATACTTTATAGTTGAACTAAGGAATACGGAGATAAGTACTCGCATTGTCATCTACCCATTATCTCGATTGATCCCGATTTGCTCATCATTTGGAGAAAGCCTGGATCAAACTCTACGTTACTCTTAATACCTGGACAAACTGTTTTGGTGGTAAGGTCCCGTCATCATCGAGGTCATCGTGCGACCTAACTGGCTACTACACTCAGGGCCAGAAGAGTTGCAAGTGTTACGCCAGCTTTGACGCCTTTCAAAGCTGGCGTAGCACTTACAACTCTTCTGGTGCTGCATATGTCTATAAACAGCGGTGATGACTTACTCCGTTAGGCTTATACATAAAAAAGTGAGTTATCCACATCCACACCTTTTCTCCGAAGCGCAACATTTGCCTTACACTACATATAGATATAGCGGTGATACCTCTTCGGTTGAATTGTTTCTAACACCTGGGAAATAAATAATACTTACCCTCAGATTTTGCTTAGACGTAAGCCGGATGTATTTAGATATTGTATATCAGATACATGTATGTTTCCAGCGTTGCCTCGAACATATTTCATCGAGGCAAATGCTTCTGGCTGAGAAAATTTAGTGCGCCCTCTCGGAATGAATCATTAAGCAATGCCGTGGAACAGGAAACTCGTAGGCTGGAAATGGCCCTCGAAAAGGGGCTTTATTATCTGTATTAGAATGAGCTTGTGGATCGAAATCAGTTAATGCATAAATGACTAAAAAGTTATTTTTTAAATTTTAACCAACTTTAAAAAATTAGGCTATCAATTCTATAGTATGACATTATGACATTAGAATTAAGGCTATCAAATAAATATATATAAAAAGAAATATAGGTGCCCATTATTTTTCAAGTTGCAAAATTTCAGCAAATCGGTTCAGTGGTTTTCAAGATATACTCGTAGACTAATAGGTGTAAGTGTATTGATGCAAACTACGGGTGTGGTATCAAAATAAAGAACTACTAAAAATAATAGAATTAAACAATTCAAATAATATAAAATCAACCAAATTTAAACCACTACAAACTATGAAATAATTATATATAAATATTACGTTTCTCTATAATTGAACCATAACCTATAAACTGTCCAAATATCACCGTAATAGTTGAGTTTGCAGTCGTAAAAAGCACTTCGGATCTTATTACTTTAGCTACATTAACGCCTACCATTCTTTATTTTGCGAAGTGGATTCTACGGACAGAAGAATAAGCGAAAAAGCTCAAGTAAAGTATATTTATTCCAATGCTGATTGTAAATCTTTCATAGTATTGGAAAACCGCTTTTTTATTTTTACCTCTTAAAGGCACCGAGGCCCTAAGCACTATTGTTATTGGAAGGTGGCAACGCGGCCGTGAATAATCTAAGATGGAAATTCTGTTCTATTTACAGCCTTGAGTCAATACATAATCATTCTCAAATAGTTAGAAAGCGAAGGTGTCTTAAATGGTTTCTTTCTTTATCAATTTGTTACACGGTATTTTGTTCATAGCTAAGACCTACGCTGTCGCCTTTTGACGACGCCATTTTTCCACAAAATCCAACAACATCAACAAAATAACAATACAACAACAAAATGACAATACAACAACAAAATGACAATACAACAATAAAATAATAATACAGCAACAAAATAACAATACAACAACAAAATTAACAAAGACGTATTAATTAATAAACTATGGCGCTGATGTACCCTATGTCCATGGTACAGGTGAAGTCATTAAAGTTTGTTTGGGTGTAACTATCGCGTAAACTGCGGCCTCGATTAACTCCCCAGACCTCATTTACGCCAAATTAAGGCAAGCGTTAACTGCACACATCAATTGTGGGTCGAACTTAAAACTGGGCTTGTAACTAAATTCGAACTTTGTTTTGGCGTTGATTATACGAAAATTTAGGTCAAGTTTGGATCAACTAACGTTTGTGAAGACGTTCTGCTAATTGGTAGAAGCAATATGGTTCAGGGAGATACCACCGCTACCCATATTTTCATAGTGAAGTATTTTTGTACGAAGTCTATGAATCCCATATTGGCTAGCGTGGTAGACTTTATGGATAGTGTTGATGATTATTACTTTTGAATTTTCCAAAGATGTGTGTTCTCATCCTAGATACAAAATTTATAAATCGTGACTATTTTAACATGGTACTTTGACTACCGACCGTTTTGGACAGCAACGTTTTTGTGTTAACAGGCTGTAAGTGCTTAACTATGACATAGCTTCGAAATGTAGTATCATCTATACATTCCTCTTCTCATAACCTTATAGTTGGATGTTGGAATATGTTGGCTGGAAAAAACGAGTCGGTAAACTTCACATATAGTTTTTAAAAGACAGAACAAATTATATTATGGAGGTATGAGGTTTTTATCCGACAGCGGAAGGGTCTTTAATAAGGGAGTCTTTAATAAGTCTAACAAATAAATGTGAGGTTGAATCATTATGTCGTAAACATAAAATAAATAGGATTTTAATGATCAAAGTTTAAATAAGATCCTAGATGTTCCATTGTCGAAATCGGCTTTTACATTTTAAAATTATAAATTATAATCTGTTTCATTATTTTTACATTATCTTAAAATAAGCGAATTATTTGTAATCAATGTACCACTAGACTTCAGCATAAGGAGATAGGTTGCTGATAAAACACATATCTTGGAAAAATCATGTACTATACTAACCCAAATCATTGCCAGAGAGGCCGATATATATACAATGGCATATATATTTAGGGAGTCAGGAGTTACGAAACTTACTTCATCTTGGACTTAGCAATATAGAGCTACAGTTTCCTGCAACTTTGGAAATGCATAAACACACTCACAGTTCCCGTTTTGCAACTTTGATAATTTTATGTGCCGAGCGAGTTAGCCAAGGAACTACGTCGTTATTTACATAACACAAGTTGAGTTTAAGTTTAGTTATGTTTTACAGTCAACATCAAACTAAGCTATTTACTCAGATATGTTACCATGCGGAATATTTTACAAAACACTAAATGAATGGTACGTCATCACATTATGTCCCGTGAATCAGACCAAGATTATTAATCCCGAATAAATTAAAAAATATGTCGTAACAAAATATCCTTTTATTTTTTAAAGCGTGAGATGATGACATAGCGATGAGATTTAAACGACGACGAACTTAGTCAAAGGACACGGCAGCTTTTTTATTCAGACGCCTAAGAAGAAGCGATCGAGTCACCAGGATGGTAAACAGTCACCGCTGTCTATGAACATTTGCAACACTAGAGGAGTCGCCAATACTACGCCGGCTATGAGATGCCTGTAGATTGTCCAGGCCCCTCGAGACGAGGTGGGGGGTTTCGTGACCTCGAGCTATAGGAAGTAGGAACGTAACATTGAGAACAAACCCTAAGCACACTGACAGAAACCGCAACAGGATGGAAAGGATGGGGAGAGGCGATCTGGCTGGAGAGTTTTTTTGTAGTAACAGTATTATGAATCGTGGATTTATGGCCTTGGTAGGAACTCATGGATGAATAATGTCGAGTAACAATCCCGGAATCTAGTCGCAATATGACGAAAATTACATGTGAGTTGTGTTGAAAATGTGTAAAAGCACGAAATTCCTATTGAGGATAAAGTATGTATAATAAAACTTAAATAAAACAAATCATTCTGAAAATTTAACCATTCAGTATATACCACAAAAAATATTACTGATTCTAATAATAGAAAATAATCCAGCATTATGGCTATTGTACAAATTAAATTGTAAATAAGTTATTGGCACATAAATATGACCACTGAGGACATCCATCTCTATTAAAATTGAAATAAATATCACAAACTTTTAAAATCTTGAGATAGCACGGCTTCTTGCTTATTTATACAATCTAGTTGAAAGTTGGACGCAATAGAGGAAAGTTTTCAAGTTGGGGAGATTCAAGGTCTCATAAGAGTCCTCAGAAAAACTAATGATGGCAATTCTAACACCCGATTTGTGGGCTAAACAAATAACATGAACATATAAATACAATTACAGAGCTTAAACAGGATGCCGATACGACATTTAAATACGGTTGTTCAAGCATAATTACACCATAATTATCGTATGAACCAAAAAATATTCACGCTATAATCTTATAACTAAAAAAAAAATATGTATCCGAAAAATTTTAGAATATAATCTCAACCATATAATAATTTAACAACAACATATTTTATATTCGTAGGAGAGCCGAAGATCGAGCATGCCTTAGGAGAGGCTTCCAGAAGTGGACTGATAATCGAATGATTACACTATTTTCGTAACTGAGCATGAGGGGTGTTTTACTCCGACCAGATTGACAAATGTCGACGGAATGTTAACTCACTAATCCTATGTATATTTTTATTGTTAACGCGCGATAAACGACATCAATTTAAATATCGACCAATTTGTTATAATATTATCTGTTTTACCACACAACAGATAATAAAAAAACTACAACACTAAACTAAACTAAACCAAAACAACAGTCGGCCCAAAACCCATCTACAAAAAAACATCCATATTCCTAGTGGACGGTCGACTTTATTATTGACCATTAACCTAGAGTGAGTACAGAACTCAATCTAGTTCGACACAAAGGTTAGATTGATGACAATCAGCAAAAACTAGAATCCAGTCGCATCAATACGGAGGATCGTTTGTCGCAAAAAGCCACGAACACAAACGAAACTTAGTTAAACTAACGTAGCCAAATAATACACTATTTTCCGCAGCTTCGCTCGAGTGAACTAAAGTTTAAATAGTCTAAAAACTATCTCAAGTTTCAAACTACCGGAATAAAAATTATCCTATATGTTAATCGAAAATTTTAAACTGCGTTCATTTAAATCCGTTCAACCGTTTTTGCGTGAAAGACTAACAAACATCCATCTATCCAAACCAACTTTCGCATGTACCTATACTTAATATTAATAAATTAATAAATGTCTTTGGACTACTCATACACGGCTATCTGACCCCAAACTAGCAGAGGCAGAGTCTGTACTATGGTAACCAGACAACTGATAAACATACGTATATATTTCTAAATAAATGTATATAGATAATTTTACACCCAGATACAGAACAAATTCTCATGCTCATCACACAAATATTTGTTCTGGATGGGCCACGACCCCCGGCACAGCAATCAGGTTCACTAACCACTCGACCAACAGGTCATTATAAAACGATATTCATTAAAATAAAATCTATTAAACTTAAATTAATTAGTATTATTAAGAAGTAAGATAGGAAGGTAAACTTTGGCGTATGCAATGTCTGATATTATAGAC
>DWNK01000975.1:0-10174 GCA_018250315.1 Hyalothyrus neleus pemphigargyra | reverse complement strand
ACCTCGTTGGTTGTGCGTTGATAGTCAGTCAGGGCAAACATGTATAATAAGTATAGATCGATTAGTCTACGTTATCGTTTAATAAGCGAATTACGGAGGCGGATAAAATAGCAACGGTGTAGAAGGGCACAAAAGGGATGTGTACACCTCATTAAGTAAACGATAAATTATTCACCTCTCGTTTACTTATAAGCTCTTCTTCAAAGCAAGTGAAAAGGTATTTAGGTGATTATCGGGATCGTCTTGTAACAAAGTGTTAAGTTTTTGTTTTCTATTTTATACAAAGTTTAAGGAAAATTACATAGGTACTGCTTCTTTTTGGACAGGCCACAAGAGTGTTTATATGCTTTTATATGAGATAAAAAACCGGCCAAATGCGAGTGGGGCTCACACACTAAGGGTTCCATATAATATTAAAAAAACTATATGTGTTGCACAAGATCCCTTAAATATTTAACTTATTTTAAATCCACTCTTTTCACCACCAATTCAGCCCTGTGACAAGCATATGGACAGACAGACAGACAAACGTCAGTAGTAGGGTACTGTTGGCACTCTTTGGGTACGGAACCCTAAAAAGACTTTAAAACTGTTGGCAGCAAATCCAATTCCATAATGACCCTCATTCTGTATCTGTAATGCCAGTGGCTATGATAATAAATTATAAACACAATCATAGCTCCAAATCATTAACAAATTGCGCTGTTTGTAAATAATAAATAGGAGACATCAGAGTGACATGTATACTGCTCGGTCTCATCTGGTATGTACAAATAATTATAGATCCAAGAACGTTAGAACGTTTTGAAGGTAAAGTCTAAAATTAGATTCTAATTTCGTAACTAAGAATTTGACGATTGACAAATAGTGAAGACTGACGGATACGTTCATAACAATTTGTAGATTGGTACGGAATAAACTACAAGGTTAATTTTTAGAGTATTTTTAGGAAGATAATTTAAATGGTTTTCATAATTGGAAAGAACTTTAGACGCCAGACATATGGAGAATGTCGCCTGAGACGACAGTTTTAAAGAAATTGGTAGGTAGGTAAATGGAAAAATAGATGGAGCAAGAAATACATGGTACTGATTACAACGATACTAATCGGAGACATATTATAGAATATGATAGAACACCCATCGTCGTGTGAGAATAAATCTAGAAAGAGAGAGAGAAACAGAGACTATATGTAACGATAGAGAATTAACCAAAAAAAAAGAAGACGGTGTATAATGAGAAACAAAAAAAAAACATATAACAGAATATAGCAACTCCTACTTTTTCGAAGACGTTTAAAAATAATTCGTTATATTCAGCGCCTTGTTTTAAAATGAAAATAACATTATACCACTTAGAAAAATTAGCACATAAAATATAGATAAAATTGTTCTAGCCGAGCTCATCGTAAACCTAAGCCTAGGAAATGACCACTAAATGAATTAGTCGATCGATCTACATAGTTGTTCCATTCAAAGTGAAACTAGTGTTCTACATGCCTAGGCCACTCAACTGTTAGGCTAATGCAATCAATACTAGTCCGCTTTGACATCGGTTAACATATTGAGGCCATTTTCTTGTACACGTATATACCTAATCCTATTAGTTATCTACCACCATTCCTGGTTTTATTATTAACAGGCAGGCAACAACATGGCGTAACCTGCCCATTGAATTTATTTACAAATAAATTGAATAAAATAAAATTGACTAAAATTAATAAAATTAATAAAGTGTCATTTTATTAGAATCACTTTATCATCATCAACACTAATATTTCAATCTACGTCGCATATTGCTCGCACCACCTTTTTGCCGACCAGGAAAGAGCTGACGATCTTCAAATGGCTGACCACATTCTTAGGATAATATCTAAAATCTGCACCTGCTGTATTTCGCAGAGCGGTCAGTGAATTTGCTGGTGGTAAGCTCCCGTCGTGTGAGCTGACTGGCTAGCGACTACTCTCAGGCCGGAGTCTACCATCAATAGCGACTTGTCGTGTTCCGGTAGTGCGCCTGAGAGCCAGAGTCCCTTCGAATCCTTTATATCCAGTCCTGTCCCTTTTCCCTTTAAAGCCGGCGAACACTGGCGACTCTTCTGGTGTTGCAAATATCATAGGCGGCGATGACTACTTACCAACAGGTATCTCGCCTGCCTCGTCGTTTGGCTAAAGCATAAAAAAAAATAATATATTCAATCGTCGTGTAATAAGTAAACGACTTAGATTAAATTATCTGTAATGTTTACTTTTATATTTACATGTAAATAAATAAATAAATAAATAGTCTCGATCAAGCCTCCTCGCAAATAAAAAAAATATTAATTAAAATTTGTTCATCCAAATCCAAATACACAGACATACATATACAAGATACATATAAACACACATAGGATAAAACCACTGATACCCATACTTCGTTATATTGTGTTACTTTAATATAGTAAAATAAAAAAGTAATAGAAAAGTTGAAATTGGGAAATTCCAATGCATGTAAACATAAAAAACTTTTCATTGCTGTAGATTCGTACTATGAGTATCGTTTCTTCTTTATCAGTAAGCATGCAGATTCGCTGAAATTGTAGCGCTGAGAATATGTAAATGTGAGATCAACATATACGGACCGGTGGATATGAGGTTTGGTAAATTTCAAAATTGGGATTCTGTGGAGTAGATATTAGGTTTAGTTTTGAATAAATCTAGAATAAGCTGGACGATATGACCAAAAATATGATAGTTGGTACCAATATTGGTAAACGAACATGGTCGCTTCTTAAACTAATACTAAAAAGTTCTAAAAATTATAACATCTAAAATAAACATATTACTTTATAGTATCGCATTCAAAGGATATCTCGTGTTGAAAAAAACCATACTAATATTATAAATGCGAAGTCTGTCTGTCTGCCACGCTTTCAAGGCCAAACTGCTGGACATAATGTTATGAAATTTAATATGGAGATAGTTTGAAGTATGACGATGAACATAAGCTACTTTTTTTCTAAGATCTACTCTTATGACGCTGCAGTGGATGTTGAATCATTATATGAAGTTACTTTTTTACAAAATCATGTTATTCACGCGGGCGAAGCCGCGGGCGGAAAGCTAGTTGCGAATATATCGATTGCAATATCTAGTAGGCGAAGAACTAAATTGGAAACCGAGATTTACAGAGGAGCGGGCGTCAGATAAATTTGCCTGAATTTGTCTCCGTTAGATATGAAAGTTGTGTACTATCTACACTAAATTGGGCTGAAATTAGGTACTTAGTATTTTAGTTTAAATCTTGGTAAGGTTCCATAGTATGACCTGACTGACGGCAGCCCGCCACCGGCCCACCTTCAGGCCGGAGTCTACCGTCAATAGCGACTTGCCATGTTCCGGTAGTACGTTTGGGAGCCATAGTCCCTCTTCTCACCCCTCCCAACCATTCTATCCTATCCCTTTCCCTTCGAAGCCAATGTAGGCGGTGACGACAACTTTCCATCAGTTATCTCGCCAGCCTCTTATAAATAAAAAAATATGTGTTACTTTTGAATTTGAAAAGTGAATCCATACAAACACAATTAAATTAATCATTACGAATTAATTTGAACACATTCTACAATTTTTATGGCTTCTTTGTGAAATCACCGAAATGCTGTCATGCGTATATCAATTGTGTTTACGAACTTGTGTAAGTAGAATGAACTTCACTAGATATTCACCAAAGTAGGCTTATTGATCTGTGATATTCACGAACTGTTACAATACAATTACAATTTTTACTTATACAACTACATAAATACAACCAAGGCGTGATGGTCAGACAGACGGACAACGAAGTTACCCAATAACGGACAAATTTTTTTTTGAGTACGGAACTTTAAAACTCACTTTGTCAAGCACGCATTTATTGTTATATGCAGTGAAATGCTCCGCTGAAACCTGAAAACGGTAATTGGATTTTAACAGCTGTTTCCTTCTACACAGATTGATCTATTTCCTGTCAACTGTATCTGTGATCCGAATCCGAGTTGACATTGGGAAGATAAAGTGAAATTAATCACAACTTAACGTAAACAAGCAAAACGAAACAAGCTCTATAGTAATTGATTAATGATGTTTTCCAATTCTTAAGGAGGAGGCTTAAGTTGCAATAAATTACATTTATGTACTAACTTTCCGTACTGAAGTATCTTCTTTTACTAAGTTGCGCTTAATTAACACAATTTACTACAATTAAACTGTCAGTTACTGAGAAGTACGCAACAAACGCTTTAAGTTGAACGTAACGTGTCAGGTATGCACTTATAGTGACGAAGGTAGTCTTAATAGTTAGTGGAATAACTTTAAAATCAATATATTTACACAATATGTCAACGAAAAGTCGAAAAATATATGACAGTTTCAAGTAAATAATTTGACTATTTACCAGAAAAGTCTAATAACTACAAACTAGTGTTTAAAAAAGTATTATTTCCAGAGTTTCCAATTCTGGGCAGCCCATTTAAAGTATAAGTAGTTAAAAGTAGTTTTGCCGATTCAGAATTAAGAATATCTAGATGCCTGAGACTAGTTTCATGAAAATCATCTGTATTTTGGATAACTGTTTATCACTTTTTCACCGGATTGCGTATATATACAAATTTTAAATTGCGCCTAATATGCTATGCTATAAATACTACGCCACATTGAAGTTGTTCAAGCAATTAATTCTACACTCTGTATAGGAACTCTTTTATAAGAAAGCCGGTAAGAACTACACCTAGGCACATAATTCCACTATGGTGGCATCAACACTACGCGTCATATTCTGCCTCATATCAATTTATTACTGTCCCACTGCTGAGGTCGGTTCTCGTCCCAGAAGTAGGAACATTAGACCATAGTCTACCACACTGGCCAAGTGCGGATTGGTTGACTTCAGTAATGGACCTCGAAGATATTTCCTACGTATTTTCTTTTTCCGTAAAGCAAGTGGTAATTATTTTTTAATAACCGATTACGTAAACCACGTAAGTGATTTTATGTAAATTATCTCAAAACAGAATTATATACGCCTGGTATACTAAAAAACGAACCCCCGGAGAAACTATCAAATCTTAGGAATCAAACGGAAAATATTTGTATAAGTAATATAACATATACATGTACGAGTATGTACAGACTACAAATCAACAAACGTTTGGAGGCAACGTCACAGGGCGTGCCAATATCTTAGCCCCGCGTCCCAGGATCCCATAAATCTGCCTAATCATTTGAATTACTCCGCCACAGCCTTCTCTTAATAACGCCGCGACGTTCCGCCCGCCCTGATATAATATATCCGGCTGAGTGATGGGTATTATTGGTTGGGCGGAATTAGTGCGGAGTACGCAAACATGTTGCCGATTCTTGCGAAGTAAATTGTAATATTACAATAGCAAAGGGGAAGGTAGTATGTAGTGTAGTGTTACAAAGTTTTGTACGACGGGTCGCATAAATAATACCAAGATAATAATCGAAGCATGATGGAGTAAATCTCTTTTTGCAGTCCTAAGTAATCAAATGTCAGTAATAGCCCAAAGATTAATCAGTCACTTACTCTGTGGGTTCGAATTCGAATCCCGGTTTGAAGTTGCTAATTATTTATCACAGGAGAAAGAAAAAATAATGAGGAAACCTACATACCTATGAATTTCACATAATTTATGGATGAGTAAAGTCTACCAATCCGCACTTGGCCAGCGAGATAGATTATGGTCTAATTCGTGTCATTCTAGGCAGGGACCTGAGTCCAGCAGTGAGACAGTAATGGGTTAATGGAACATGGAAATCTTATAATTTATTCCACTGCAAATCCAGTTGCAGAAGAAAGCTCATTCTTAAGTGAGTGCTGTGGTTTTCGGTGAGTTATTTGTTCTAAATCTATAATTCGACATAAGATCCGAGATCAATCGATTTTAATTAAAAAGCTTTTCAAATATAATTATTATCTTTAATATGTAGAATGTAGCTTTATAATCGCAACTTATCTCGTAAGAGCGTATTTACTTAGGTTATATTTGTATAGATTGAGAAATACAGGATTTATAAGACTATAATAAATCGTATCAGCTTATATATTATTCAGACGTGTAATTCTTTACCGCGGACATCTACTTAGTTACACCACAGACTATATATATTCTGCGGTTTCAGCCGCGAATAAATTTTAAATATAATGGAAACTTTGAACCTATGCTAACAGGATCTTTCCGGAACATTAGAGTCGACAATGAATGAATGTGACAAAAATATGTTGAAAAGTTTAAACGAGGGGTTCAAGATGACATTTCTATTATTTTGTACCATTCTCGTTTCGACTGTACTGAACGACAATCATCAAAAATGTAAATTGTTATGTGCTTTCTTAAATACTTTGTAAAATAGTCTATAGGAATCTAATGAAAAATGTGCCTTTTATCAATTTAATAAATTCATTTAAATTATTGAGAAACGTTTTTTCTCACATGAACGGCAATTTGTATAATTACAATGTTACTACTGTAGGTATATACACAATACAAAATAATAACTGCTTTGTTTTGTTATTGTGGTTATTTTCAAATTACAGACAGACAATATTACTACAAGACGGATAAAATACAAGATACTAATTCCCGATTTTCGTTCTTTGGTACCTGAATACGACATTATAATTTGAGGGTAATAATAACCATATTTTACGAGGGTATAAACAGTAGATCATCTGCGTTGCGCATTACGGTGGTTAATTTATGGGGACGGTTTTCGTACGAAATTTCGTATTTATAAACATACTAACGTTTGATTTCGATTTTGGTCGAAATTAATTTTTCTCTCGACTTCGGCTGTGTTAATTTTTAGACTAGTATTTTTACAACGAAGAGGCAGGCAGGCTACCTAATGGTAAGTAGTAGGTAAGTAGTGTCGTCGGCTTTGAAGGCAAAGATGGGATTAACGATACATGTCCACGCCCCTCGGGACGAGGTGCGGTTTTCGTGACGCCGAGCTCACATGGAGCAGCAACGCTATGAGAATAGGCCCTGAGGACACGCTGACAGATACACCGCAACAGGATGAAAAGAGAAGTAAGAAGGCGCACTACCGGACCACAACAAGAAGCTATTGAATTCTAAAGTTTTAAAGCTCACTGTCATAAACAGACAGAAACTTATTGATCTTGGTGGTGTGGCACTTTTAAATCATAGTTGCGGAACCCCAAAAACTTTTTAAAGCAAGTGAATTACATGTCAATAATAAATTACAAGCACGTATAATTAATATTTTTTATGGGCAATGACATTATTAAATGTATTTAAGTATATATTCATGCTGTATTATGCAATCATTACGCAAACCTCATAATTCGCGAGTAAAAGCTAATATTTCTTCTTGTAATTTACACGTCGACTTATACAGGTTGATGGTTTATTTCTCCATGATAATATTTTTGTTATGTAAAATTTTCTTGACCCAATATGAATTTTGCAAAGTAAGCAATATATTTGTAACTAGCTTTTCTCCCGCGGCTTCGCCCGCATGAACTACATGATTTTGACTATTATTCCCGTTCTGGCGTAAAGTGTAATAATAATTCACCCACTTCACCCTCACAGGGGTAGATTTTCAAAAAAAGTAGCCTATGTTTGTCGCCATACTTTATACAATCGCCATATTAAATTTTATTACATTAGTCCATGCAGTTTGGCCGTGAAAGCGTAACAGACAAGTTTCGCATTTATAATATTAGTATGGAATATGGAATTTAGAGTGTGGTTTCACAGGACATGTTTTTTGAGCATTTCTTTGGGATGTTTAATATATTTTAACATGTCATTGGATGATTAGGCTAATTGTCGGAGTGGCCTAGATATAGAGTATCTTTTATAACCATAAAACATACAGCTTACTGATGGCCAATGAATATTAATTCTCATACAAACGCAACTCACTAGCGCGAGCAGGGGACGAGGTGAAAATCGCCACGCGTGCTATTGGCCGTCATATTATCGACCAATCAAAGCGTGGCGGATAGGTGCACTATCCCTACTAATAACCAATGACAATCAATTGAAGTAACGTTTTTAAACTACTATTTTTGTCGTGCGAAGGGAAGTGCTATGAGCAGTCACTAGGCTTTACTGTCTTTGTAGCAACAGATTTGGATGTCTTGATATTTGGTTTTTGAATTACGAGTCTTGTATTTAGTAGTATGCAATCTACAAAAGTTAGAATTAATATTGCTTTTTTGTTAACTTTGTTTTGTCATAATAATTAAATAATATCACCTGTATAATAAAATAAACATTAAATTTAAACTTGTTTTAGAACATGCAAGTATGTTTATTCGTCATAAAACTGTCAGTCTTTAGCAAATTTCGGTAAACTTTGCTCTAAAATTATTTTTTATTAACTTATCTATAATTATAAGGAATAAGTATTTGGGTTCAGCACAATTTTCTTATAATTTTTTTAACCGATTATCTTAAAATCGTCAATAGCGACTTGTCGTGGTTTGGTAGTGCGCCGAAGAGCCAGAGTCCCTCTTCCCACCTTCCCTCTTTCATTGTTTTTATCCGATCCCATCCCTTCAGTTCAAAGCCGGCGTAGCATTGACGACTTCTCTGGTGTTGCAAATGTTCATAGGCAGCGGTGACTACTTACCATAAAGTAGTCCGTCTGCCTCTTCGTTTCGCTTATACATAGTGGAGCTCCAGGGCCTGATGGATAAATGCTAAAAGTATGCACACAAATTGAGAACCTCGCCCTTTTTACAAAAACGGTCAATAAAAAATAACAAAAACAGGAAGATTTAGTTTTATGTAATACTAAAACCGTATATCGTTGAAACAAACTACTACAATGTTAGCTTCAACATACATTTTCGCATTTCCTGTTTGCTAGATGCCATAACGACTAAAAAATTGATTTACATGTATTGTACATAACTATTTATTATATAAAGCCGATATGTACTAGTAGTTAAAATTTACTTTGTACATGACAACAACTTTTTATAGTTCGCCGATGAAAACACCGCCACACCAGATCTGCCTCATAGTTGACAGTATAGCTAGTGTAGTTGCAATCAAAAATGCTCGATACACTATTTCGTATCGACTTACCATTCCGCCTTTTTATTGACAGACAGATCCATTGACTCGATGAAAGACACACTCAACTAATCAAATATCGGAATCGGAAGTTTTCGTTTTCGATGACCGAGTAGTCGAAAAGACCAAAACTGGTACAACGTTTATTTTAGCAACGTGTTCCATTATTATCCTCAGGGGTAGTAGCGCATTTGTGTCTGTCCTAATGGACCTATATAGATGTCCATAGACGTAAACACTTATCATTATGGTGGGTTCCGACGGTTGCGAAAATAACCGACATCGGCGACTTTGGCTCTATCACGGACCGTGGGGAGTGTAATCCCACCGTCCGGGATAGCGCCCGGACCGTGGAAAGCGTGATGGTAGGTGTTTTTTACACCTCTGTGAAATCTCAGACGGACGACATGGACCGACGTCGGTGATTTTCCCGAGCGACCATTAGAGCTCTTTATTTTACTGATTGCGCAAACGCTGACACCGTTTGTATCCAATATTTGGTGGTCGTGCGACCTGACAGGTTAGTGACCAATCTTAGAGGGGAGTCTACCGTGAATCATGTTCTGGTAGTACATTTGTGGACTACATTCCCTCTTTCCACAAAAACTAATATTTACTGAAATAAAGTATGTTATAGCCAATACTTTTAATAACGAAATCATAATTACACAACACGATATAGCGAAGCAAAACATTTAAAACTCGTTATTGCATTTCTTATTTATTAAGTAAGCAAACATTTGTTGTTCCTATTGGTATTTTTATATGTAAACTTATATATATTGCTGCCCATCAAAGTATTACATCACGACCGTTAAAAATAATTGAATTAATTTGTTGCTATTATCGTCTCATCAATCAATCAAGTTAGTCAGTTAACAATCCCCATTAGTTGCCCATAGACATTGCACAAGTTATCATAGACAAGACATAGTATCTCATTAAAGCATAAATGTGATTGTTTTAACCAAAGACTATGAAGCCATAGCATTTCCCCTCGCAGGAGAAATAGTTTAAAAACACTGCTTCAATTGATTGTCATTGGTCATTACTAGGGATAGTGCACTTATCCGTCAC
>DWNK01000974.1:0-10175 GCA_018250315.1 Hyalothyrus neleus pemphigargyra | reverse complement strand
TCTATTAATTATACAAAAATATACCAAAAGTTTAAACTCCCTCGAGTCTTACTAAGATCCATTGAAGAGTTCCACTGAATTCTACATAGCTTAAGATCAGATTAGCTGATATTAAACTGATTTGAAGAATAAAAAATAATTAAATAAATTGATAAAAACTTTAAAGTTGATTCACCGGGTATAGCTAGGGTAAGCTAATATGAACCGAAATAACATTAATATCACTGCATAAATGAAGAAAGTGATAGTAAATTCAGATGTCGTAAACATTTTTCTGTGAATATTCATTTAAAACGTTCCTTTAATATCATCTAAAATCTCATTGCATCTGCTTCCTGCATAACAGGAAATTAAATTCAAACAGTGAGTGATTTATTATATAAATAACGACCAAGAATTAAACTCTACACCGATTAAATATCACTATTCATTTCTTGAGTGCTATTTCGATCATTCCAGCGCTAAAATATTTTGTTATAACTCTCAAAATATTGTGTTGAAATTGGTAGTACTAATAGAAAAAATACTCTTTAATCCTCTTACAGCCGTATTTACCTGTCTATTAGATACTATAAGGCTTCCAGTTTCATTTATGTTGGGTAGTCTAATTATGAAGAATTCGAAATGAAATACATTAGAAATGACTCTTGTTGTCTTTTTGGTTTTTTGTAGAAACCAACAAGCGGCAACAACTATTTAAAATATGTTTTTTTATGTATTAGCAGGTGAGATGGTAAGTAGTCACCGCGGCATATGCACATTGGCAGCGCCGGAGGAGTCACCAATGTTCGCTGGCTTTCATCGGAATAGCGACGGGATGGGATATAAAAGATGGAAAGGGTGGGAAGAGGGACTCTGGCTCTCAGGCGGACTACCGGAACATGATAAGTTGCTTTTGGCGGTATACTCCTCCCTGAGGGTGGTCACCAGCCAGTCAGGTCACACGATGCGACCTTACCACCGGCATGTAGACTGTATGTCGGCTTGCTTCTTTTCTAAAAAAAATATCTTCAACTTATGCCTACTACTATTAGCTTTTAGAACCTAATCTAGAAGCTGTAGAGAACTTTATTGGAGGCGACATTGATCGAAAGTATTACTTTCAGGTTACATAGTGTTGTTTATTTTCCGTTTCAATATCTGTATGGTTATATGCCCATAATTTATCTAATTATAAGTTATCCTTAAGTAATGAGAAACCCACCGTTCATTTCAAATTTTACTGTATGTTTTGGTGGATGAGCGGCGCCCCCAGTAATACAGGTCTTCAAGCTAGTACCTACAGGGGCCCTTGCGAATTGTGTATTTGTACATTTTTGGAATGAATAAAGCATTTTCGATTTTTGATTTTGCTTTTGATTTTATTGTAGATATTCAAACTGACAATAATAATCTTTATTGACGCCATTAATAACCATCAAACGTTAACTTTATGTTTGTGATGTAGGCAAAATTGGCATAAGTAATGATGTAAATTGCTTTTAAATAATATTACAGATTTCCTGTTTCTAACCTTCCCATATTATTGCGGTGCGTCTTCCGATTTCAACTATCAATATTATAAGTGTAATGTAAAACTTCTGTATCAATATTAATGCTTAAAGATAATTTTGTGCTACAAATGGAGGTAATAAGGTAATAGGCACGCAACTATGTCGCCATTTTAATATTAAATAAAGTGCCACCATTTCGGCCAGAACATTTTACAGCGACTGTATACTTTATGTTACCCGTTATTAATATCGCTGTTACTGCCTAGTAGTTTGTTCTTACGTATACTTTGTTAGGATTCTTGTACACTACGCCGTAGCCGCACCGTCGCCGAACCTTAATACTGTCTACACAAGTTAAAACCGCATAGCTTGAGTGCCTCAGTGCTCTACAGCACGCTGTTTTAATGTGGATTGCCGGATTTACTGGGTGGTTGACAACCAGACCTGTCGATTATTTTAAATCTTCTATAAACTCATATACCGTGACCAACGTGGTTTAAGTTGGTTGAGTTCACATCCATTAACCGCATCACCGGGCGCTTCAATAGTTTTATTCACTTCGTCAACTAATGTTAATGTTTAGGTTACTCTACTACCTACCTACTCGATTACCTAGCTACTCTATCACACAAAGATATTATTACTTCGAAATTATTATAAAAGGGTTAATGCTCTACCTTTCGGGTAAACTGCCCGACTATATCTAAACGGATATAATGAGGGCAATTTCCTCTACAAAGGCGGGGCTGGGTTATCAAGATAGTAAAAGGCATACACATTATAACTTATTTTACACATTTATGAAGATTGCATCTTCATTCCATTTCAAGCCCTACTGCTGGGCTCGGGGTCTCTTCCCAATACTTTACTTCGTATTGTTGGAGATACTGGTCATCGACCTCACTTGTGTAGGAAAGGAATAGAAGTAATAGGTTGACGATATAACATAATAAGCAAATGTTTTTATTTATTGCGAATCATAAAGCTTATATTATGTAGGGTAGATACTACACACACAACCAAGAACGTTGGAACTTATGTTTCCTGTAAAATTTGTTAGGATATCCGTGGTTCGTAGTTTATTAAAATAAAATGTGAAAACAGTGAAGGATAGAAGGTAGAAGAGAATACCTGTATAAAGGTCTTATCTTCTAGAAGCATTCGGTCGCGTTGAAAAATTGCATAAGCATAAATACATATGTAACCAGTTCTGTTTTTACTTCATTTCATTTTAATCAGTGGAATGATTAGTATTTTTATTCTGTCGCAATATTTACTTCTTTCAAACAATCAATTTTATTATTTTTTTAAAAATTGTGTTATTTAAACAACACTTTTTTAAAAAGTAGTCATCAATACATCACTTATATAAAAAAAAGGGATGACTAGTAAGATGTCTGTCTTGTATTATATTGAAATGATATGTCTGGCATATTCTTTCTAGCGTCACATACAACGAAGTCTGTTAAAAGCCTTTTACGAAGAGAATAGCACTGAATAGATGGACGGTTAAGTGGGACTGTAAACATGTAAGCCTTATCCTTGCTGCAAAATGTCTCGTTTCTCGCGTTTTTATTTTACAATCTTTAAAGAGAAATGTAGAGACGCGTCTGAAAATTTGAAAGCAGAATATTTAAGTACACTCATTACTTTCGAGCAAATGCAGGCCATGTGCAAGGAATTTGAGAGAAGTTTGAAACGGGACAACGTTTTAGGACATTATATAGAGTGACGTCGCGTATATTTAAATTACACCTGCATCATACATATCATTTTAAACATGTATAAATATTGCATACTAACAATATCTTGTACAATTAAAAAGTTAAAAAAAATTAATAAGTCGATTCTATAGTGTGTATATTAACTGATATCTGAAAGTATTTACCCCTTAAAGTATGAACAAAATGTGTACTTATGAAACTTTCACAGAAAACTGAGGAAAAAAAAAATAAAAATACGTACGTATACGTACAGAAATATTTAGTGGCAAATTTAGATACAAGCTTTGAAAACGCATAAAACGCATAAATCAGAACAATTTTTAATAACATTACTAAATGCTACTTCTTCTTCTAATTTGTGTTTTACTGTATCTTTAATCGCGTTCACGATTACCACGTGAAACCATATCTAATATTATCTGAGTTTTAATTAAAAATATTAATATAAAAAAATTGCCGTTCAAGCAAACTATTCACCAAAATACCTGCATAATTTAGGTTCGAATCTCGGTTAACCAAAACTGTCAGTTTACATGTTTTTACTAGGTTTGTGTTGGAATGTATATATCGATTGTATTATGTCAATGATACCTACGGACCAGGGAGAGGCTAATTTCTAAACGCAATATCTTCATAAATTTAAAATAATATATAAAAAAAGAACAAAAATCTACAAACAATTATACTATATTCAGATACATACATACAGAAAAAATATAAAATACCGTACCAATTACAAATAAGAACTTTTCTCGTAAAACTTTTTACCTTCTCTCTCATTTGGATAAATAAAGTGGCATTCTGCAATCCATATTTTCAACGGGAAAAGTTCCACCGAAAATATTTGGAAGGCAAATAAAATGCAATGCGTGTAAGTGGTGTACAGACCTACCAGAATTTTTTACTGAAACTTGCGTAAGGTGAACAAGTATTCCGTACCCAAAGGATGATAACGAGTGTCATAAGGTTATATCTTTTGTAGTAGGTAGACACTTTTTTTTGTATAGTATATTAGTTGTATAGTATAATTGTGGCCATCATTATCATTTAAGAAACGTAGTTTGCTTTGTATTAATAAAGATTTTCTTGGTATAACTATGATGCAAACTTGTAAGTAAATAAAGAAATAATAAAAACCGGCCATGCGCGAGTTATACTCTCACTCGCAGGTTTCCGTACCACCGAAACATATTTTTAATAAACATTTTTTTTTATATTTAGTGAAACCGTTTTTATATTTTTATTATTTCTTGTTAAAGCTATAGTATTACACAATCTGTGAAATTTTCGATTATCTAGTTCTTACAGTTCAAAAGATACAGTGTGACAGACGGACGGACGGACAGACAGCGGAACCTCCTCAAAATCATGTCAAATGTGTATCGGGCAATTGTTAAAAGAATGTTGGTTTATGGAAACACGCTGGGAACTCCTTCCTACTTTTGATTTCTCAAAAAGCAAACAATCATTTGAAAGCTTTTTCCATATAACTACTTTGACGAGAACCTATATTTAGGTATTGATAAATCTACTATTGATGCTACCTGAAAAAAACCTTCAGGCCAACCTCTTATAAAGGCGTGAAGAACGTTGACAATATGCCATTAGCATATTCGCAATCACAATAGCGGTTTCCGAACTGTGCCTTAAAATGTCGAGTGAAATGCTTCATTTACATAATATTCTGCGTCCCACAGAGAATCCACGACTTTGATAGTTCAGAAGTGATTGAAAGGTACGGCGTTTGTATATTTGAAAAGGGCATTTCAATAAGTAGTTCTTTTTGAATAAAATATGTAAATATGCTGTTAAATGAATTATCAATTAAAATGTTTATTCAGTTGTTAACTTTTGTCAATCATGTGCGTATTACAAAATAATTATCACTTGCTATGCGGTGTACATAACATAACATCTTGTAATGAAGTAACATCGTAAGGAGACTGATATACCTGTGAGTGCTATAAAATGTTCAGTGGTCAGGACGGTAGACTATAGCCTAATCCTTCTCATTCTGAGAGGAGCATCAGTTTTAAAAAAAATGATCAGATTTAAATAGCGTGTAATATTCAGCTCTGAGATTGAATCGTGTGTTCGATTTAGTACTTTACCGTTACAAAGAGTTAGATTGTATTCTAAAACTTAAAATTATAGTAATCTGCGGTCTAAATAAACAGATAGGATCGGTCTATAGAATCTATAGCTGTGTAGATTGAACAATGTTGTAGCATTGTAATTAATCTAATATACATTACTAATCCCAGCTAATTAAAATATGTATTTGCGATTAACTGGTTAGTTTGAATAAGCATTGTATTAATGTTTGATGTGCATTAAGTGTATCAATAATCGGTATAATTTTGTAGGTTTATTTGTTGATTCAAATGTCCTGATGTGGATTATGGGATAAAGCGGACTTTAATATCTTCTTCTGTTCCACTGCTGGCTCAAGTTATTCTTCTCAGAATAAATATTAAAGAATAAAAATTATTTTTAATCCTTATTTATACTCCATACTAATATTTTAAATGCGAAAGTAACTCTGTATGTCTGTTACGCTTTCACGGCCAAATGTAACAAAATCGAATGTAACAAAACTTAATATGGAGATAGTTTGAAGTATGACGATGAACATTGTCTACTTTATTTTTTTTAAAAAATCTATCCTTATGAGGATGACGTCGAATCATATGAAGTTACACTTTTATGCCAGAAAGGGAAAAATAGTCAAAATCTCATTGTTGACACGGGCGAACCCACGGGCGGAAAACTAGTATTTTATAAGGGCTCCTTGTTAACTACGTAACCCAGATGCGTACACCATACAAACGTGTCACAGTTGCAAACCTAATTTCATGGATCGCAGGCATGATCGTACCGTGACATGTAAAATTGGTGTAAGACTTATTACATTTTAATCTATTTTTAACCCTTAGTGAAAAAAGTGTGTGTTAGAAAGAGATAATTACCCGGCGGTAAGGTCTTATCGTTTGACCTGACTGACTAGCGATCACCCTCAGGCCATATTCTACCGTCAAAAACCGACTTGTCGTTTCCAAATAAATATATAATATTTATCATAGAGAAAATGTCGGGGGTTTTACAAATTTTCTATTTATACTAGTTATACCTACGTGATCACCGTGCTAAATAATAATGTTTTTTATACGCTACGAGGTTGCCGAATCGATGTGTGGAAAAATTGAAAGCGACATGAGTTTCCACCCTTTCCACCCACATCAGGGGTGTGTCAATCAAAGTTGTCATACATTACGAATTTAGCGCGTGAGTTAAGCCGGTAAAACAATTTGGAAATACATTAAAATTCTTGCGAAAATAACTTACCTACTTATTGTTTTATGTTTAAGCCTAACAAAGAGGCCACCTGATGGTAAGGTATAAATAAACCTTTAGAATTTTGCCAAAGGTGAAGTAAACTTCATCATTCACCACAGGTTTTAATTGCACATATGTACTTACACACTGAATTTATGAAACGACCTAAAAACTTTAATGACTCGTAAAAGTTGTTTGACTTAATTACCAAGTTTGCTTCTAAATAGGGGTATCCAATTAAGTACTAGGGTTGCCCTACGTGTATAGAGATGTAAAATAACTTGATTGTTTGAGATAAAATTGGGTGGTGGTAAGGGCGTATCATGTAACTTGACTGATTAGCGACCACCTTCAGGCCGGACTACCTTTAGTAACGTGTCATGTACCTGTAGAACGGATGAGAGCCAGAATTTTTTTTCACGTTCTTCCTATTCTGTTGCGGCGCCTCTGTCGGAATAGCCACGGGGCTTGTGAGCTCGGCGTTACGAGACCCTTGTCCCGAGGGGTGTGAAATCGTTAATCCCGTTTTTCCGTTTAAAGCCGGCGCAGCTTTCGTGGTTCCTTTGGTGTATACCACCAATAAGTTAAGCGATTGTGGTCGCGATCGGGTGCGGAATGGGATGACCGCGAGTGGTGGGCTCACAGGGACCTCGTTAAGAAGTCGATGTCGATTTTCCATTCCATGTAACATTAGTTTTTGTTACATGTTATCCGGAGGCCATTTCCGACAATGTTTCTATTATAAATACGATAATAATTTGTAGACTCTTTAAAAAATAATTGATCATATTAGATCGGCTAAATGTAAACTTATATCAAATCGTAAGTCAGTATGTCGTTGAAAATCATTTACTAAATAAACATGATCTTCAGCAAACCGCTCATTAAATGATTGATTGATAAACCAGTCATTCGGTTCGGTTCCGTGGCTATTGTCTGCCAGGTGAATGGCTCTTGACCGACAAAGGTTCTACGATTGAAGGGGCCCTTCAAACCATTGTCAACCGTCAATTTGTCAAACGTGGTCCTCTCTTCGTCATTATGGACGTTCATCGAGACTTTGACAATTTGAAATCTAGAACATTTAGTATAGTGCCCAGTATGATGTTTGATTGTTTACGCGTAATTGATCGCAATATAAAAAAACAGTATTTCGTATACATTAACATTTACAATTTGAATTTATGGCAGAATATGTTCTTCGACTGCATTATTAAGTTACTTTTTGGGTAAACAATCAGTTTCTATTTTTTTTATTTATATTACTAAATGTTGCTATTTATTATGCTCTTAGACAGTTTATACTTAGTGAGTATACACTTATAGGTATATTATAACTACACAAAAAGAAACACAATTATGTTAGGAGCAATAAAGCTATTGTAACAGTACAACCGGTACGAAACATAGCGCGACAACTCGGTAATTTACTTAGCGAGGTGTAAGTGAAGTAATTTAATTAAAACTTGGTAGTGTCCTCTTGTTTAGAAGCCTATTGGTAAAAGCATATATAGATATAAACTTCGAAGCTTTAATCTTCGTTCTTTAGTGAAGTTGTTCACTTTTACGAGCTCTATTGATACGCTTTCAGAACAAAAGCAATAAAATGTCACGTGGCATATAGAGGCTGTATCAAGGATTTTTTACGATTTTGTGTTTCATATGAAACGAAGTTTAAGACAATACTGTGAAATAAAACGAATAAACAAAAAGATACAAAAATATTTGTACAAGGTCACCGTTTATTCGATACAAGAATCTCAGAAAAGAATCTCTGAATAACTTTTATTAACGATTACATTTTTATTCATTTTCTAAAACTATAAATATGTTTTGAGGTATCCATAGATATTTTTTATGATCCATAGATAGATAAGACGGTAATCTGCCTCTCAGGCGAGCTACCAGAACACGACAAGTCGCTATTGCCGGTACCGCCTAGGTCCGAGTCGATAGCCAGTTAGGTAACTCACCACTAGCATATTCTAAATGATACTGTATTCCTGGTTACTTCCATTCGTGTTTCTGAAACTAATCCAGACAAGACAAACATGTCAATTCACTCAACATTCCCACATTCCCAAGACTGAAATAAGCGGGATGAATTTAAATCCGTCGCTCAATTTCGACTCCCTTTTAACTGTTGATCACGATAACATCTGATCGGAAATAGGCTATCCGTTGACGGTATCGCTCCATTGAATGAAGGTAATCGTGAGTTCTCGAGGCAGTTTTAAATTGCTTTTTTATCAGCTGTTCCAAATTTCTCTTGTCACCAGTATCTTTAGATTGAATAACTTTTCTGTTTGTAGTAATGTATTCGTCGCCAAAATTGATCGAAATTACGATGTAAGTACATAGCGCTATCTATCAATGTCTATAATATGTAGTTACTTGTTCAGCATTTGCTAATTCTTTAAAATAACAATTATTTTCTGATTTTTGATGTTTATCAGAAACTTTACGAAACCCGGCTTGTTTGTATTTGCAACACCTTGTTTAACCGTGTTATTTTTTCGTAATTGGTTACGAAAATGAATGAAAGGCAAGTTACGGGGCCGAGCTCACAAGAAACAGCTCCGATTTGAGAACTCCCAGAGCTGACAGAGGCACCGCAACAGCGTAAGAAGAAGGAATCTGTTGATGATAGATATTATTAATCATGTCATTGTTAACTGTACTCCACGTAGTAATTTTTTTTACATCATTAGTGCGCTATTTCTAATTATTAATCACTAATCGTATGGAAGAAATTTCTAATTTAACAATTGTCGTAATTGGACATTTTGGGAATTGGACGTTTAGAAACCGTTGGACATTTTGAGAATTGGACATTCTGAACCTGAACGGTTCTTATGTGTTCTGTTTACTCATTTATGATTTATTACTTTTAGCCGGTGTACAATGGAACTATTTAATTCTATTCAATTCGTCATGACGACAAATATCAATTCGTCATGACGACAAATATGGCGTAGAGGAACATACGTGTTGTCCCGAAAATGACAGATATTCAATAATGAACAAAGAGGATTAGTATTTATTTTTTGTCCGACTGTGTCGGGAAGGTTTTTTAATGTTTTCGTGTTCTTTTAAATATAAGCCAAACGAAGCGGGGGCGAGATACCTGGTGGTATGAACATTTGCAACACAGAGGAGTCGCCAAAGCTACGCCGGCTTGAAGGGATGGGATAAGATAGGAAAGATAGTAACACCGGACCAAAACACAACAGGTCGTTACTGACCGTAGATTCCGGCCAGAGGGTGGTCGAAAACCACACGTCACACACACGATTACCACCAGCATAACTGTAGTAGTTATAAACTTATAAAGAAAACCGAGAACGTAGCATTTTGTAGAATAAAGCTTGGAAAAGGTAGATACGGTGGTTCTTTTAAACTATAAGGTTCTAACACCAATATTCTAGAGCTTGCATGTTCGCTACTAACATTTTGAATTCCGAGCATGAGGTCCTAGTTCATCTTGTATTAGATATTTTCCGTACATTATTTAAAATAGTTATCGTTGCGGCTTCGCAATCGTGGACTTTAAATTATCCAAGAGAGATCAGTATAAAAAGTATCCTATATCGGTAATCCAGATTGTAAAGGTTGTGTACTC
>DWNK01000973.1:0-10176 GCA_018250315.1 Hyalothyrus neleus pemphigargyra | reverse complement strand
GAGGGTGTTTTATAGTGAAGGCTCTGTAGCTTTTCAGAATTGACGCCTGCTTGTTTATATGCTATGCTACTATTCTAGAGCCAGTTAATTGTAGGACATTTACGCTTTAGAAAATTAAAAGCTAAGCACAATATTACGCTATAATTTAATCACTAAACTTTATATAACATTGTTGCATAGTAAATTAACAAGGAGTGACAAGAAAAGCTGGCGGTACCTACAGGTCTATGAAAATCAAAATTGAATTAAATTAAAACGTAGGCTTGGCAAGTAAACTAGAATGTAGATACTAGATACTAATTAAAACTATAAAATATTCATGCCAAAAACAGAAACTTCGTAGAACCGGTCGTACCTAGAGAGTGCTATTGGATTGTGACAGAAACGTAGGCCGGACATTTTGGTGTTGGGTGCAATGAAATTAATGGTTCAAGATTTTGGCGATTTTGACGGCAATAAAATTCTGGATAGTTTGCTTGCGATGGCATCTTCGCCGCACACCTAATTCTTCTTTCAGTAGACCTGATTAGTAGGGGTTGCGCTGTTGCTGTTGATTGCTATATTTTGGCGACTTTATTTAGGATTTTATATAAATTAAGCCTAGAGGCGATTATACTTTTTCTCCAGCTTCATCGTAGTGTTCAGGAGTAGCGACGATCTTGATCATAGAGCTCATTATGGACAGTAACCATTTAATGCCAGGTGAACTCGTCGCTCATTTTTAAATTTTATTTTATAAAAACAAAACCTTTACACTATCTATAAATAAAACCATATAAGTCATGGACTAAGTTGATCTTCATATTAAGCCTCTGCAATACTGGAAAAACTAACGTCTTTGGAAGAACGGAATGTTTCATACTCAGTCACGCAGAAAAGTTAGGATAGATCTAAAAATCTTTTGGACAACAGAATTTTCTTATATCCTAAATTAATATATAGCAAATTAATCCCGGTAACAGATCCCCGGATTATTTAATCCAAGGTCGACGCGGACGAAGCCCGAAAGTCTACGATAATTGGTCCGCTCCAGTAAAGCTCTCCTTAAAACCGTTCCAGCGAGTTCAGTCCAGTTTCCGAGATAAGCCTGTACAGGCAATTCTATACATCTTTATTAATAAAGATGTGGAGCCTATATATATTTTTATCACGTTGCGTTCACGCTTTGTGCGTTGTACGTCGCGTCCTATCACGGGTTACGAAAAGCATACGCCGTTACAGGAATATCAATCGGCTGAATTGGGCGGCTCACAAAGGTCGAAGGCAAAATTGTTTATAAAAATTACGAAACGTGTATATAAAAAGAGTTGGCACATTGGACGTGCCTACGTTGCGTTCTCTCTTTTGAAGGTTACACCGCAAAGCTGTGCGTGTGTGTACCGTTAAAACAAAACTGTCATAATTTGGAAGACCTAGTTTAACAATATGTAACTGTATATATAGAGGAAGTGCGCGTTCGTTGCTGGGTTAATTCGCTGGTGTGGCACATAAATTAATGTGTACGATTTATGTTCTCTGCGATGTGGAAAAACAGTTATTAAATTAAAATACTTAATTTCGTGCTTAGTTTTTGCTTATTTTAATTGAGAATGTAATTTAGAGCTTAGCATAATTTATTTAGATTTTTATTATACATATTCACACATTACATAGCATCATACCAAAACATAGCCTACATTCGGGAACCTACCTTCAATGAAAAAAATCATTAGTTCCCGCGATTACTACACTAACACAGAAGACAAATTACCTACGATACAATAGATTCAATTAAATATGAATCGTACTTATACGCGTTAAGTACTAATGAGCAGTAAAAGTCTTTACGGCTACGCGACGTAGTCGGGCGGTCTACGCGAGTACGGCGTAGTACGCACGCGGGTCCGACTGTGGCCTGTGGTTGCCCGGGGTCGGGTGTCGTATTTCTAGACCATTGAACCTCTGCAACCTTGTGCGTTGAGCCCGACCGCTCTCCGTGCGCTGACGCAACGCTCCAGCCCCTTCTACTCCGATCGCATAATTACTCCTTCGGGGCACATCTATTCTTTAACAATGAACGATTTGAAGCCTCCGAGTCATGAAAGGTTACTTAAGGCTTGCGTTTGCGCAACACGAAAATCACGCAAGAAATTAAACTTGCCTAAACCCTTTTTGATTCCTACGTGATCGTAAAATAAAACAATGTTAAATATGTATGCAAAATAAACAAAGCGTATACAATGCAAGCTCCTGTACGTTGTTTTCAAAGCATGAAACCTGTATAGGTACGGAGCAAACAGTGCATCTTATTGTCGGACAACAATGTAGCGAGTCGGTTGTGAAGTGTCGAACCGCTAACAAGCCGCGGCCGTCTGCAAATAGACCGCGAGAAGTGCGAAACGGTCGGGGGCTACAATTGGCGCCTGCCCCGAGATCGTTGCGAGGTGATGATTACGTAAGCCGCTGACATAACCGAGTCGACGACCGCTCTTGCGCAACCACCTCCCAACCTGCAACCCCACGCACCGCACCTCCTCATCACCTACCGATTTTCCCCACCACCCGTGAAAATTACTCAATTGTAACCAAAATGCACGAAAAGGACACCGGTCCAAAGCCCGAGTTACGACATAGGCAATCATTAGAGCAACAACCTCCGCCTAGGTAGGTGACGGACGTAGTTCGAACGTTTAGCGTGCATTCATCTCGATTAACATTTAATATGTAAACGAACTTACGAATGTCCATGTCGATCGATTCTGTAACTCACATAAGTTTGATATATTAGCGAAATAGCAGAGCGTCGAGGGGTCACCACAACGGTGAGTGAGTTAGGGCTCCTCTTGATATTATTATGTACTACGTAAACGTTGTTTAATGAGCTGCCTAAATTGCAATGCGTAGTATTTGTGAATTCTGGGCAGGCTCCAGGAACACTGACGGCGCATCGGTGACTGATTGGCGAGTATGCAAGTGGCGTATATGGTACAGTTATCCTTAGTGAACGAAAGTGAAAACTAAATGTGGGCTTGGTCATCGACCCCGGGTGGGTCGTCGACCGCGCCGAACTGCAAAGGCCGTTTGTGAGTATGGAGGCCGCGCGACATTTAGCTGCGTAGTGCTGGACGCGCGGTGGCCCCGCCATCGCACCTGCCGCACCGGTATTGCACACTGATCAATTTATTTTATTAACTAAATTTATCACCATTATCAGTTTTGGCTCCGTTTGCATGGAATGTCGTGCAAAATATTGGGTTCAAATTTTAATAAATGCTTTACATTTTTACTGCTTAATCGTAATAAATTATAAACATATTACTGAAGTATTCAGAAAGAAAAACAATAAACTACCTTTTCATTATCTGCAAATTTATATTATTATAAATATAATTAAAATTAAAGCAATAATTTTAACTTTAAAGTAGTTTTACATAATTATGTAAAAACTATTGAGTTTCCAACTTCACACAATTAAAATGTAAAAAATGTAAGATGTAAAAAATCATTAAAGTATAAGGCGACTATTGTAAAGTAAAACAATGCTTTACTAGCAGTAACTAATACATAAATATTATTGATTATGCCGCGTGTTTATTTTTATGCTAAAATAGGGAATAGTATATTGCTTAAATTTACAGTGCAAAGTAGCAATTTTAACTAAATAGTTTTTACACTGTTTAGTCACCGTTAGGTGAGATGGAAATCATAGATGAGAGAATTTCACAGGATTCTTTGAAGGCTTCATGTAAATTTTGAAACTAAATACTACAAAAATTTGCTTAAAGTCTGTTTAATTTGCATAAAATTTTGCTTAAAGTATTATACGTAGCAGATAGGGCTTTATATAGAAGGGGCTTTTAACCTTGAATTGTATTACACATAAAATAAAAAGGCAAAATGACAAAAATATTTTTTACATACAAATCTATATTATCAAGCTAAATAAAATTAAATTTAAACATTTTTGGTGATATGGTTTTAAATATATGTTTTCGTACTGCGAACGTTATGTGTAGTTAGGCGTTGAGCGTAAAATAATATACCTTGAAAGTGGATTTGTTGGTTCGGCCACATGTAAATATTGTCAGTTTACATAATTGTTACATAACTTATATAACTAGCTATTGACACCAGTTAGTGGGAAAACCACGCGCGAAACAGTAATTCGTGCGCGAAGACCTACCTCAAGAACCTCTCTTTATTCATAAGGCATTATGTGATCGGTTTCGCGTGAAAGCTCATGCCTTTTAATTCGTTTTAAGAAAGTACCTACATTTACATTTTCTAATAAAAATAATGTCTAAACGTTTTTGATTTTTTTTCTTACGATAACGGGCCTTGTTGCAAAATAATGTATTATATATATTATAATTATATTTGATTACCTATTGTAGCTGGGTTCTACAGAAGTATTAAAATCAGGCTGAGGTAAGAACTCACTTGAGTATAGCATTCGCATTCGCCAGCATTCGCTAATTGTTTTGTTAGTTATAATTATTATTCTACTATGTTGTATAATATTACAGTTCGATGTGTAAAGACTACGTGCAAGAAGTATTGGAATCCTCGTGTTCCCAGTTCTGTGTTAAATTATTATTTATGTAATTAAGCACTGCTTAACGTATCATGTAATAAATATGGCATCAATTCCTATCGGAGTAACAACTAAAACAATGACTAAACCTAAACTGGGACCTCATCAATGTTGTACCTATTACAATTTTTTTTTTATTTCTCGAACTTAAAGAGCTTTAATTTATTATTCGGGATAAATAACAAATTTATTAAATAATTTCATTGATGTTTTGCAAAATTTTACAAGAGGCAAAACTGTAAATAGTTTTGCAAGAGTGGCTTTAAAAAGGTAGGTTCTACGGTATTTTTAGCACGAAGTTTGAACGTTCAATTAGCGACAAGACCGGTTGTTGCTAAAAACTGCTGCTCTCTGTTTAATAGGCTAGATTCAAGCGCCTTTGCGTATTATTACAACTTTCATATTTTTAGTAATATAATTTGAATAAAGAAATTGTAACTGCCTTGACAGCCGCGAATTTAAAATTTTCTGGCGCCTTACAATACGCACGGGTTGCTATGAAGTACTTCCCGAATTTGGTTTCAATTGATATATAGACGTAGCCGAGAACAATTGGTTTTGGTAGCGTCAGCGCATCTAGGCCGCGCTTCAACCGAACGGGTCTCAGCTTTTTGTTAGTGATGATGCGGAACAGAAGAGAGAAATTTGGCGAGATAAAGCAGCACTCGCTAAGGGGGACACGGTCACGAGGAGTCATCGGCTCCGAACTCACTGAATGTGGAGCAAGTGAAGTTTTTCTCTTCCACCATGTGGTATAACCGCCTCAGGCCATAACACAAGCTGGTTTTCGTTTAAAAATACAAGCGCCCAACAAACTCGGCGTGAACTCTCAAACTGTACTGTGAGTACTTAGTTTATACAACTATTTTTATGATATTTATGTAGCAAACGTATGTAGGCCATCTGATGACGAGTGGTTCGCGATGAGTCTGTAACCAACACCATAAAGAACACTAGTCTTATCTGAAATCAATTACAGATGCGTTGCTACTCCTGAGGACTAAGTTTGGTCGCTTTATGAAATCCATACTTTTAAACTGAAATACAAAAAAAGGATTTGGTGGTAAATCCCCGAACGAACATACTGATCCATTAGTAAACATATTACCAGGTGGCAATGCGCTTACCTGATGTTCGGTACCATATCCGATTCATTAAGCAGTACTTGTAAACCATTACCATAATTATGGTCTCGATGGCAGATAACGCAAGTCCGTAACGAGCTACTTTCTTCTGGCAGCGTGATTTAAGTGACAAAGCCATTGTTCGGTCAAGAAATGGCCAAAATTGCCGATTATATTTTCGAAAGCACACCAAGTCCTTATGTAAGAGTTCAACGTGACACTTCGAGTGGAGGCGGGCGCGCGCCCGTTCAGCGCGCCACTTTCCTTGCGGTCAAATATTTGGTTAGTTCTGTGTGTTTTTATTACACATCCCTACGTCTCACTGCATTGACTTATATGTCTAATATGAGTACCGTATTTTTTTAAAATAGTGTAGGTATTTAGATGACCCTTCTTATCTTGTATCTTATCGTGTATCTTATCGGTGAATATATCGAAGAATATATCGGAATCCTACTCGAACAAACATGCAAGTTTCTCAAAATGTACTCAAAGGTATGTGAAGTTTATCGATCCGCAAGTAACCAGCGAGCTATACCATAGTATATCCACACTAAGAGAACTATTAGGCCGTAGCTTCATGATTCTCTTTTTAAAAAGATTAGGCCATATTATACCACGCTGGTACCGAACCCAACAGTGGTACACAATGAATTAATGATAAATATCTATAATACATTCCTAACTATAATAACGAAACGTTTCTTGTGAAACGCTACCTTTATTATGCAAATTCATGCCATCACAATGTGTATACGTTTTGTATAAATAGTCTCTAAATACTATGACAACGTGAGAGATTCAATAGTAATTATTATGTAATATTTGCGTGATTTTAGCTTTTTTGTTTACTTTAAGAAATTTTGTGTTGACTACGGCTAAAAGTACCAAGACTGGAATAGGATTTATAGTTAGAAGGACAACCGATGAAGATGAAATTCCTTTGAATGGCGACCACGTTTACGCACGTATACACATTAGAAAAAAAATCTCCTGCGAATCGTTAAGCTCATCAAATATTACGTTTCGTAAAGAATTGTGAAGATTGTTGCTAGATTATTTTACATTTCAGGAAAGTATAATAGAAAGCCAATATTGTGTAGGTCAGGAGTCCACTGCGAAAAAACTTAAAAGATTTTAGGCGGTCGGGTTTTTGATTTATGAATTACGGGTTTTGTTTACTCATGTGGCTCTCATGTGTAGGCGCGCGCTCGCATCGTAAAAAATTTCTCACACCATTTTGTCATAACGCGTCTAAAGAAGCACAATAATCACAGATGTAAAATCTTGCTAGTATTAAATACGAAAGTTTGGATGTTTGACTGTTACTCAACAGCTCCTTCAACGCAAAACGGATTTAAGTCGAATTTGGCAGTGAATAGTTTGAAAAAAAGCACATTGCACAAGGCTATTTTCTGTTCCGAAATATTTTATTTAATACCAACTGTAGCCTCTCTTTATATTCATTTTTAATTTCATTTCATATTCTTTCGTTATAAAATAAACTTATGTTCCAAAGTTCCAAATTTCCGCTTTTTTTATCGATTTTATAAATATTGATGATGACATGATTTTAAATCAATAACGAAATCCAGAGCTTAAGAATTATTTCTGTATTCTTGGATTCGATTAAAACATATTCTTTTCTAGGAGGCGAAGGTTAATAGGTACTAGATTTTTTTTCGTTCTTGTTCCTATTTTATTTAGACTTTGAAACTTCGCTGAACACTTCAATTTTTAATTAAAGTTCGCTTACAACTCTATTAATTTAATAAAACTAAGGATTATGGTACTAGAAAGTATTGCTGGTATTCCTAATTATAATGAAAATATAGTTGAAAAGAAAACTTCTTCGTTGTTTGTAGTGTTTTAAAATGGTAATAGATTTTACGTTGTTAAAATCAGTTTAACCACTTCAGTATTAATAGTACAAAGTAATGTATTATTAATAGTGTAATAGTACAATAGTATTAATAGTCCAATGTAATGTAGTATTAATAGTGTAATAGTACAATGTTAGGTACATTGTATTATTGTTGCTGGTATGGCTGGAGCCTGGGGTTAAATCTACCAAATGTGGGGTGACTTCACATTACCAATTTTATGGCGACTCTACGATGTGTAGGTTCACATCCTATAAGCATGCTTTAATATTTCGAAATCATGTTCATTAAAAAAATAACTACTAGTTGCACTATTTGAGAAGACGGAAGAAGACAGACAGACAGACAGCCAGACAGAGTTACTTTCACATTTATAATGTTAGTAAGGATTGCTTGTATTTATTTATCGGTTACACACTGCGTACACCTTTTCAACAATAAACCAAAAGCTAAAAACTCTTGTTTTATTGTTGATTTGTAAATGGTTTTCGTTAAACGATTATTTTTGACATTTAAATTGGAAAGGCGTAAATTCATGAAACTTTATGTTTTTTGCGGCTTTTAAGTAGAAATGCATTTATGATTTTATTTTAAATGTATTTAATAACTTAATAATTAGTTAAATAATAGTAATTTGCAATACGACAGCCTGATTCATTAAAACTTCATGATAAATCCAATTTTAATACAATTATAATTGGTTTTATTGTCTCAACCGCTGCCTGAACTGAGTGTTTATTTCATAACCTTTAGTCTCAATTTAGTATATCGGTTACAACTATTAAAAACTATTTAAAAAGCATAACGAACTCTGTAACCTATCGACATTCATTGTGAACATTGTGTCAATCAGTCATTGTGCTGAGCGAAACATGAGTGTACTACATACCAACCTCCTATTCAGTGTTCTGATGAATGTCAAAGGATGTTTGTATTTACGTCGATGGCAGCAGTGTGTCGAGTGTCATTCGAAGAAGAATCTCGTATTGACAAGCGCACCATTGGCGAGGTCGTCGACCCACAGCTACGCTTTACATTTAGCGAACAATGATTTGGAGTGGCGAGGTGAATGGCCGCAGTCGGAGGGGCTGAGCGTGGGCAGTTATTGGCCCATATTGGAGGTGAAATGTAGATCAGTGGGCGAGAGCGGCGAAATTTGCCGCGGAATCGAGTCTGCGCACGGAACAGCCACCGACGAAGCTGAGCCGGCGCCGGTACATCGGCCGGAGACGCGTCGCGTCCGCCACCGCACCGCACGAGCACACTAGATTTTATCTTGAAATGTAAACCTTGTTAGAAAAGCTACATCCTTTTATATGTTGTTGCCATATTTAGCAACTATGACATCTCATTAAAGAAACTTCTTAGTTATACAGCATTTAATAGTTCTGATATACGAACGAAATTAAATTTCAAAATGGAACAGTTCATTTTACGATATAAATGATATTTATTTATGGAAGGTTAACTTTAAGTAATTTTCGTGAATCTGTTTTATGGTAAGTAAGTTTTAACCCTCTTTGGCGCGTGTGAAAATTGAACCTTGTAATAAAATCCTAAGTTTAGTGCTCCAGGAAACAGTTAAACGACTCTTTGTCCCGTTCCAGACACATAAAACTCCCGAATTTCTGAGACATTCTTTCACGGATAATAGCTCTCCAAATGTAAGCTTTTGTAGATATCCAAGGCACTTTTGATTTTATTTAAGTATGATTATACATTAGATCAAATTCAAGGCACTTTTGATTTTATTTAAGTATGATTAATGTATCGCTGATTTTATTAATCATCTCTTTTCGCGGTTTTAGTCGCGTTTGTTAATTGTGTATCATAAAGAGCCAATCGACATCAATTAATTCTTTTATCAGTAGGTCACTTATAGGCTTGGCCACCGACGTACTACGCCACAATGTCCGTCCGGAACTGCATCTTCGTACTCGCTAAATATACTTTTTTTAATAAAAAAATGGGAGGTAATTAACTAAAGGTGTAGGAGGTATTATTCTAATTATGCTGATTACATAGCCATAACTTCTGCCAGTCAGGAAAGTTCCAAAGATTGGCGCGTAAACACAAACAATCTCCTAACTCCCTTAATAGTGTTACGGATCGATCGAAATCGTCTTTATTATTTGTTTTATCGAAAGACTTATCATCACTGCCATTAACCTATTAATGTTCCTCAACTCTTTGTATTTCGATTGCAGTCTTGCCATTGCTCTACAGTTTCTTGCCATTGAACTAAAGTTTCTTGCCATCGACCTACAATTTCTTGCCATCGACCTACAATTTCTTGCCATCGACCTACAATTTCTTGCCATCCAATCACAGTTTCTTCTTAGAATTAGCGTATAGATTATTGTCTTCTGGTTTAAAAAAGGGTGAAATTCTACACTTCAGCGAGGTTCATCTTAATACTCAGGGGTAGAAACGTGTTTTTGTCCTCGGCCTTAGGTAGAACTTTAGATAGATTTTATATTGCACAGGGTGTAAATTTATTAGCCTTCTGTATGCACTACTCCAACATGGTGTAGTATTAATATCATATAAATTTAATATAATAGACGTAATTTAATATTTGTATCTTCATACAGTG
>DWNK01000972.1:0-10179 GCA_018250315.1 Hyalothyrus neleus pemphigargyra | reverse complement strand
ATACCCACGTATATGCCTCAACTATTCGTTTACCAAAATTTCATAAAGATCCGTTTAGCGATTCTCAATTTATCGTCGAACAAACAAACACAACGCCATTAGAATCGACCCAAAGACCTTGTCTGCTCCGTCAGTTATTATTGGCGATATTGGCGATATAAAGGGGCAAGGTGAAATATTTGCCAGTGTTATAAAACAACGATACCTAAACTTTTTAAGTGTAGTAAATAGATTAACAGGTATATATATATTAGAATTACTCGTGGTTCACGTAAAGTGAAGCTAACTAATCTAGTATTGCTTTATACCAGCAGTATCCACACTTGTGTTAATTAGGGTTAACTTTTATAAGGCATTGGACGCTTTTCGATAAGTCCTTAAGCATCAAAGCATTTGCGACCGATCCGAAGTAGGAAGTTAATGGGTGCTGATCAAATAGCAGACTGATGATAGTATGATTAATTGGTGCTTAGTTTATTAAAAAAAAACACTAACTCTTTCACAGAGCAATGTGGAATAGCTATCAGTTGCTCGTGTGCCAGATTAATTATCTATATTACTCAATTTGATTTCAAGGAGTACATAAAAGTAATTATTAACCATCTGGGAAAATGAATGTAAACGACGTCTTAATCAAAAACTTGACATTTATAACGATTGATCACCCGGTTACTATCACAAACGTAATTCATAGACGTAATTAAATACGTGCATAAATCATTTTAATACCTTTCCGTGTGGCGCGAGCATCACACGAGCATTAAGCCCGCCGCACACAAGACGACTCCACGTCCTCTGCAAACGGGAGCCAATCATTACCGAACCATTTATTCGGCAAATTGCCTCCATCGATACCCGTTCGCGGGTACGACGCGACGAATAATTCCCATTATTTCTTCCACCCGCGACCGGCCTCGGGCGATGTCGACGAAGACAACCCGCTCGCCTCGATCAGGTAAACACATCCTGGGGCCATCCAATTTCTGTTTTAATAAATACGACCACAGCAGCTCGTTTAAACTTGGCATCTAAATTAAACTCGTTGACGTCTATTTCTATTCGATATATTATTTAGCATTTGCCGGCCAAGGACAACCTCGTCCGATACGCCGACGGTCGACGACCCATGACAGTTTATATACGTAGCGCTTATTAAGTTATTTACAATCCAACATATTACAGTCGCACGAAACGCTTGAAATAGTTATTAATATTGTCGAGTTACAATTACAAGACCTAAAAGTTGAACGCTCGTATTTGCAAAGTCCGCGTTACCAGTATTTGCTTAGGTCCGGTTCACTGTTAACATGTCGAATGTTAACATTTATTCGACAAGTATTTATAGCAGTTCGAGTTAGAACGTTACGCCGTAAATATTAGGTATTCATAAGCGTCTATTTCAAAGAGTCGTCCCGTATTTCTCGGAGCGAGGAAATCGTTATTTGATTTAGCCGCCGCAGTTGGTAATAATCTCTATTGCCATCGAGTGTCAAAGCAGTAAAATACGAAGACGACACGAAATTGGCCCCTGGTTCGGATCCCCGGCGGGCGACCGGAACACGTGACAGCGGCGAGATACCGATCACAGTTTTAATAGAGTTCTTCGGTGCACCCAATCGTTGGCCGCACTCGGGAACGAGGGCGAAGCGCTTGTGGGCGATAGTCGCGATTTGCGATACAACCCAACTATTGCCATCGATTTAAATCGTACATATCATTCGTACTAATCAGTAAGACCTTTATTCAAAATTATTTACAATACACAATTATTTTTGGTGGTACACAAAACCGCTACTTTGTGTTCTAGAATGCCTACTATATTGCCCTAGGGCAATTATAGAGTATCGTTTGTTGCTCCAAACAATTTGACCATTATTTTGAAATCTTAACTTTTGCTGTTTAAAAAACCTAATGTTGTTATCATGTATTCAAATGCGAATTTCAGTTTATACGCATAATATTGCGAGTTTTTATTATGATCAAATTTCGACTAACGTGGTGAATGTTGCGTATATTACTTGGATGTAGTTGAAGATGAAATAGTTTGTTACAAACGAATGAAATAAATCTCGTAATTTCATGTATTTTTGTATTATTATCCAATACAGATTATCTAATATCCAATATCCGCTTAACTAACCAGATTAAAATTCAAAAGTGTAAAAACACAACTTATAGGTAAACACATCACTTAAGATTTAATCGCTTTGTACAATCGCGATATTTATTATCAGACCTAAAATGGAATTAGAAATAAAACCAACAATTATTAAAGTTTTTATGTCAAAATAAGTAATAGTTAACGATAAATCTGTATCAGTAGACTGTGGATAACTATCTAAACCTACCGATTAATATCAACGATGGTATCGGTCAGTGAAGCTTCGGTCAGTTAGCAAGGCACACAATTCTAGCTATTGTCCGATAAATTTGTCGCAAGTCAATGGTGAATTCCGGAGCCACGAATGCCAACCGAATCCTGCACTATTGAGAGATAACGATATTATAATAATTTGTGGTTAAATATAACTATTAGAATAATATATATTTTGAAAAGTCTTTTTTATGTGTAAAATTCGTAAATCGTAAGAGGAGGAAACAGTTTACCTAATAACAAATGTTGATATTAGGTAAATAATCTTAGTAGTAGTTGTTTGACATAAATAGGCAAATTCGTCATTAGATAAACGAAACATATTGATTTACGTTTACGTTAAAATAAATTTGTTTCCGTCACTTCCTTGTTTTGTCTTATAATTTTTCGAATATTCTAATCCGAAACAATTCATTAAATCGTTTCTTTTGCCGTAGAACCTGGCGGAAGATCATCGAGACATCAAATACAGTATTTTCTCAATGGGCGTCAAATGTAGATCTTCAACTGAATATATTTACGCATTCGTTAAGACAAGGATAAGTGACTGAGAGTATGTATTCTTACATACACAGACCACGCGACAGACATTCCAGCTTTCAATAGACAACCAAGAGAGAAATTGCACATTTTTCTGCAGAACATAAATTACGCTTTCAGTATGTCGTTTATCGTCGGTTGTTAATAATGTTGTCGTAACAACGGGGTCTTGACTTCTCAGCAATGTGAATATGCATATCGAATCATCATCGCATGCTTATTGCTGTCAATCGCATAGGCATAGTTGGGGTTTCGTCAGGTAAACAAATGTACAGCAGGCTATCTGGCTAGCAATAAATCTTAAGGGGTATATACTGAAACTTTAATGACGAAATGACGTTAAATTTCATGTTTAGATCGCCTGATTGATTAAAACGAAATCCACATAAATAAAAATCACATATTACATACACTCGAAAAACATGACTCCTGCAGACCGACCATGTAACCCGATCCGCAACAAAAACATAAGTTTCAATTAAAAGTTTGCCACAATCTATTTATTTACAGGTTAATAATATCGATAGAAATTATTACAAGTACGTTGTGATTACAATTGAATAGTCATAGTTAATCGCAAAGCTGTAATTTAGACAGATTTTACATTGAAACTTAACGAAATTGACGAATCAAAAACTAAATTGTTGCAGGTAGGTAGTAGTATAAGACGTTGTACACAGCTTTTATCGCTGACAACCCACCGAGCAAGGATCTGACACCATATAGGCATATACACACAGTTCAAAAGTCATCTCAATTCAATCGCACGCCGCAGCCGTTAGCCGTAAGCCACACCGCACCAGGAACGCACTAAACGACGGGCGGTAACACTGCGTACGTTTGTTTTCGCCTCATCTGATAAAGGCGTCTGAATGTCATCGCACCGGTCACATAGAGACCACAGCAGTTCAAATACCTACAAATCAAAAAGTAATCGTTTTTGCAAAAGCTTATAAGAAGTTGAACATAGTTTTTATCGCTGACAACCCACCAACGCACATTAGATGGCATCGAATCACTTGCATACCGAGCACAGGTCTGGCATCAGATAAATACAGTTTATTGGTGGTACAGTGTAGCATGACTGGCTAGCGATTGTTCTCAGGCCGGAATCTATCGTCAATGGCGATATGTCATGTTCCGATAGTGGGCCTGAGAAGCAGTGTCCTTCTTCCAAAAAAAACAGGGAAAATCAATTAAATCGCGGGTCAAACGCGCCGCAGCCTCAAGCCGCACCTCCCCGGGAACGCACGAAGCGACGGGCGGTGATAGGGCGTACGTTTGTATTCACCTCATCTGATAAAGGCGTCTGAATGTCAACGCACCGGCCGGTCACCTTGGGCTACGCAATCACGTCGGGCGAAATTTAGCGAATGTGATACAATCTTATCGTGTCTGAGGTCGATACTACGCGCTAACCTCTCGCGTCTCGACATACTAGGCTAATAAAATAAGTCAAAGAACCATGGCCGTCTGGTTTCTGGTCAAATTGAGTTAGTGTATGCTCTTAGTATTGTGTAGGAAGAAATAATTATATACAAAAATACGTCGCATATGTCTGACATCATACATTTCGAATCTAGTTTATTAGTCAAACGTTAAGTTAACGAAACATTAAGTTTCTGTCAGATTGAACCATGATACCTACCCACATTAAGTAAGTATTGAGACCAAAGAAAATCAATGTTAAAACTGAATTGTTCAGTTGCATAATTATTGTCTCCGAGAACCAAACATTAACTACGACGCAATACGTATTATTTATTTACGTAACCACTGACGTCTGTTACTTATGCGATTACAGATTTTATCAATGCAACTAAATCGCTAGTACAATATTAACTAGATGAGTTTATGTTGTACTGGCGTCACTTTCAGCGTATTGACGCAATACATTGTTACACGAAATTTACATTTTTAAGCGATATTTTGCTTTTTTGCTAACATCGTTTATATGAAACTTAAGTCACAAACGATAGTATGATTTGCAATCCGGGTGCTCAATACACTATTTCAAATAAAATTTTGTATCCGAAGACTGGATTGGTTGAGGACGTCGTGTCGACGATCTCTCAGGTCCATGGACATCTGATATAACGTCTATATAAAACAGGAGATTGGAAAAACTCGTTAAAGTGTAGGCGCTATACTAAACTCTTCGGGCAGAAGTTGCGTGAACGTGTTAATACACTAGTTACGAAATTTATTGTAGGCTTATTTATATATTTAAATTAATATATATGCTACATCTTTTATTTCTTAAATAATATAAAATTGGAAATAAAATAGCAACGTCATTCGTAGACAAAAGATTATTTTCCTTAACGCGCATAGGGAAACACCGGGAGCCTTATTTTGTTAAAAAACTCGAAAACATCCCAATACGAATACATTATGAGTCATGAGTCGTGACGAATAAATCGCTAGATATTCAAAGTGAGAACACAATTGGCGAGGTGTCGACAGTGCTGTGGCAGATCTCGCAACCACAATTCGATAGCTGCAACACTTTAGTGCAGGTGCCAACGATGTCGCTCCAGTTTCTTCATCTCGGATCGATGTCGTACCGCCGAAATAGCGGCCGCGAGCGCTTAGAATACGCCCGCGCAAGGTCGGTAACTGACCGGCCGTACCCCCGTTGGGAAATGACATATCAGAGGAGAAAAAACTTTATTACTAATTAAGGTATAAAGTGTTTTATAAGAATCAATTTTATTGTAACGACTGACAATCTGTCAATGTGACAAGTCAAATCAAATGTCAAATGCGGTTGGATTTTGCTTGCTACGTAAAGATTATGTAACAACATTAATTTAATTTTATATTTTCAATATTATTATCTGTTGTAATATTATAATTGCTGCTGGTAAGGTTCCGAATGACTTGACTGGCTAGCGACCACCCTCAGGCCGAAGTCTAGCGACAATAGCGACTTGTAGTGTTCTGGTAGTACGCCTGAGAGCCAGAGTCCCTCTTCCCATCCTTTATATCCTATTCCGTCCCTTTTTCCTTTAAAGCTGGCGAGCATTAGCGACTCCTCTGATGTTGCAAATGATCATAGGCGGCGGTGATTACTTACCATAAGGTATCTCGCCTGCCTCTTCGTTTGGATAAGATAGAGGCTTATAATGGCCCGCAGACAGACAGCGAAACCTCAGCAATAGCGTTCTATTGGCAACCTTTGGGTGAGGAACCCTAAAAAACTAACTACATAATTAAGCAAAGAAATGTTTGTAATAATTGAAGTTGCCGGCTTACTTTGGGCCTTCATCGCGTAATGTTTACCTGTAATGTAAGAGATTCGAGCATTACATCAGCCAGTCCTCCTGACTGAGCATTACAGCGCGCAACCTGTAATGATATAATTTGTAACATCGGTGCGCACCATTTGTAATCACCGTGTCGCGGCTCACTTAATCGAATTTATATTACCGCACTGACTACAATTGCAGGACTGACAGAGTTCATTTGTATATAGTGAAAGATTCCACTAGATTGTTGGTCAGTAAGGATTAATAGAATTAGAAATACAGATATCACTTATTTAGACTAGCAAACAAGTGGAGCGACCAAACGGGAATATACTATCATGCAAGATTCCGGCCATAACTTTAGAGCATTTTAGGTAGATCATGGAAGTTCAGTCAGAATAGAATAGAGACAATAATTTATCCGCGAAAGATAAATTTAGCGTAACATTCTGGTCATGCGATGTAGTCGGAGTGGAGAAATTAGTAAAGACCAATGATGTCCAACAATGGAACAGCTCTATTGAACATTATTTTAATAGGAGATTAAAAGCTTCATCTAAATAAAGATCGGTTCAGACCCTCATATGAAGAAAAATAGTCAAATAGCAGTTTATTAATTAAAAGACCAAAACTGCAATTCAAGTGTCAACTCATTACCGCCCGAGGAAAGCGTTACACAATGCATTTGGCATTCAATTAATGCAGTTTAAAAGGTCCTCGAAAGTTTGTAGAGTTGGGTGTTGAACCCGAAAAAGTGCAAAGGGGCCGAAACTTATGCCGGGTAGAAGCGCGTGTTAGCTGTTAGCAAACTTGACTAACGATTGTGGAGTGCGACGAATGTTGAGCTCGGAGCGATGTGTTCCGCCAAGTTTGTTCTAAATTAACGCCCCCGCTATGAATATATAAACTACGATCGCCTCCGACCACTTCTATAATTAAACGAGTTATAACAAGCTATCGTCAAATACTTTTTCGGCGGATTTCGAAACGTTTTAGGACCAATGAACCTTTAAGTTAGTGGTTTTAGGTCCAGTTTCGAACACTTTCAGCGCGATTCATAAAAACATTTTTCGTCAGTCCGTTTAAAATTAGAAAACAGTTGTCTCCATTAAAATAGTAACGCGGTCAGCGGGAGCAGATACTGGAAGGAATGAGATATGTCAACACATTGTTATTTTCGCTGATATATTTACTTGTTCTTTTCTTTTCTCTTGCTTTAATTTATCGGTTTTTGTTGAACACACTAACAACATGTCCGTCACTAATATTCGTCGCTATATACAGTTTTAATTTAAATGAGCTATATTTTAATAAGCGAGTGATAAATGTCACACTATATAAATTTCCGCAGTTTTAATTATTAATTGACTTGTTATAGAGTTTTCGTTATTTTGATCGATGCAAAATATATTTTTATACAACCCGGTATGTGTACCGAACATTCTTAAAAATGTACTACTAGCCAAAACACAATAACTCACTTGAAAATATTTTGTAAATTTAGGCACTTCTTCGAATTAGCTTTATGCAACGTAATTAAACTATTTATACTTTAGCAAAACCAAGAGCTTATTTGCGGTTTCTCTGTAGAAGATTAAACACCAGTTAAAGAAGAGATTGTGATTAAACCTACAAATACATATGTATACATAATCTCATGTGAAATCAAATCCGCATTTGGCCATGTCAGACTAATCTCCGTTCTAGTAGTCCGTGCTCAGCAGCGAGACATCTTTCGTTAATGATAATATATAATTTAAGCTTGAACACGACGTATCTATAAATTAACTCGGCCTTTCGCCACGTCGTAAAGTAATCAACGGTCGTATAATGATATACAATCGGTATAGAGGTACTATTATGGCATGTTTGTTTGCAGAAAGTTGTGGGGTGGTCAGACGTCGCAACTGGAGCGTTGCGGCGCCGGCGAGCGGCGACGGCGCGCGCGCAGTTTATTGTTCCTCCTCCAGCTAACGTCGTTATGAGATGTCCGTTTTAAAATGTAAATCGCGATTATGCTGTAAGGGCGCGGACGCACCGGGCAATAGGTTTGCGGCTGACTGGGCATTGTTATTGTCGTAATTAAATTATGATTGCTTCATTTTTATACTTTCAGGTACGTTGCCATTTCAAACTAAAAGTTTTAAACATCAAATAACACCAATCTCAAATAGACACAAAATATTTCGATAAGAGAGAAAATTTTATTTTTAAGTTTAACTTATAATATGGAGTTTGTTTTGTTTTGGTATTAAGTGAGTCAAATTAATATCTGTTATACTGTTTTACTTTGATGTTTTTAATTTGTATAAGTATGTATGTATTTATGTATACGTGCGTAATGGATAATTATGTTTTATCTGACTTATTTCATAGTGACGAACATATTGAATATCCCAAGTATTATCGTATTATGTATAAATATATAAGGAGATTACTAAGCTTGCCACGCAAACCGGATAGCATTTGGAATGTGTCTAGTGCGTACACAGCTTAATAACAAATCATTGGACGTTCACCGCAGCACATGGTTATGGAATATTATGCCCCAGACACAATTTACCATAAACGCAGTATCATACCATTACCGAGTTGCTATACCGTAGAATAAGTGAAAAACGCATTGTATTTACTTTTTCATAGAATCTATATCATTAACCGCTTCTGATGCTTACGTTGTGTAATTTGCAAAATTACATAAACATGTTTATACACTGTGGATTTGCATTTTGCGGAAGCAATATTGCAATACAACTTTGCAGGCGTCGAATCGAATGATCGAATTTGCGCCTTCAGTATAAAAAGACTATTAATCATCTTCTTTTTATACTAAAGTAATTTTTATCTAATAATAGAAAATTATCTTGCATTCTAACTAATGTTAAATCAATGCGGCCTTTGAAAATCTGTATAAAAGTTCAAGTAGAGTAGGATTTCTGCCGGGGTTCAAACGAAATAGATAAAATATACCACTGAGAAGTAAATGCACTATAATCACTACTAACTAAATTATAAATTGTATTAGTCTTCAGAGCAGATATTGGAGGATATTGTGGATATGATATGCCGCTTCGTTCCCGTGAATTCGCTATGCTCCTTATGAGTTATAGTAATTTAGCACATTGAACGAACAAAAAATAACAACAAAAATCATATTTAAATGCATTTAAGTTCGTATACAGTATCAGACCGGGTCGGGTATTAGATCACACGGAGCGATTAACGTCGCACACCTAGGGGAGGCCGGGCAGTGGCGAGTCCATCAAACAGTTCGTCCGCGCGCTACGGTCTCGAATGGAGTCCGAGTTTCACATTACGATATTGGCCTCCGCGTCAATTCCGTACGAATACGACCGATGACCGAGGGCGATGCATTTTTGCCGATTAAACACCAACCAATGACTCATGGGTACGTACGCGTTGGCATGCGTGAGCGGCGAATGGCGTATATGGAATTGTCAATTCTGAGAATCAAAATAATAATTCAACCCTAATCTAACGTTTGATTAATGGCTTGTGATAAGTTCCCATTATTCCTTTCGTTGGATCAAGTGAGTCAATCCAGCGCTGCACTGTATTGATCCGTGAGCCCTGACCATGTTGCGTTTTATTGTCGTACCTATTCTGCTAGATTATCCGCAGTAACTTTAACTATTCTTTTAAACATCATGTTGATATTTGAAAATCAGTAGAGTGCTTGTTCCATATCCGTCTCAAGATTTTGCTCCTGCCCCCTCCCGGTTCGATATTGTGTGGTTCCATAGAGATGGAATTAACGAAAACCGCCAATTTAGCTAGGCTTGGCAGAACTGTTCATGGGATGTGTTTCCAACATTTGTAAACTAGGTTTTCCTGTTAAGAATTGGCGATTATTGCATCATTTTACTAAAACTGAATTAATGTTATCCGGTCATTAGACTAATTTTGTGTCACGACTAATAAACCAAGACAGCGTGTAAGCTGATTAATCTATATGAAATCGAAGCTATACACGGATATAATATTCAAATACTT
>DWNK01000971.1:0-10180 GCA_018250315.1 Hyalothyrus neleus pemphigargyra | reverse complement strand
CAATGACGCCATCTTGTTTTGCGCGGCCATTTCGTGACTGTCATTCGTTGCTAGCCCGGAGTTCGTTGATACTGTTTCTGATGCTGAGGGAGAGAGGAGTGTAATTTTGGGTAATTTATTAATAGAAACAAGATAAAAAAAACGGTAACTTTGTGGAAATTTTGTCTTGCCGTAAAAAAATGTGGTCTTAAAGGAAAAAAAACTTTCTTTTTCCTGCTCCAAATATTATTACGATATCGAATTGACAAAAATGTCGGCGGACAAACAAAAAAAATACTTTTAGCCGAATATAAAACTTTTCGACGTCAGTGAGCAAAGAACTGCTTATTTTAAAATAAACTATTAAACTGGTTCACCGGTGGTAAGGTCCCATCGTGTGACATGACTGCGACCACCCTCATGCCGGAGTCTGCCAGTCAATAGCGACTTGTCGTGTTCCGGTAGAGCGTCTGAGAGCTAGAGTCCCAGTTCACACCCTTCCCATCCTTTATATCCCGTCCCTTTTCCCTTTAAAGCCGGCTCCTTAGCGACTCCTCTGGTGTGGCAAATGTTTATACGGCAGTGACTACTTACAATCAGGTATCTCGTCTGCCTCTTCGTTTCACATAATAAAAACAGCAATCCGGGAATCTCGGGACGGGCTACAGGTACTTTTGCTACTTTTTTACATATAACTTACCGGTAGAATCGTAACAGATGAAGTCATTGTGATGACACGCGCCGTTAGGGAACCGACAGTCTTGGTCAAGCACGCAACGGTCACCCACATCTGTGGACAACAGTTAATTATTGGCCGGAGTCTACCTTCGTAGCGACTCTTGTCCTTTCTTATGAGCTTGCGTGTGTTGTTTTCTGACCGAATCATATTGATGGATTTAGATCCAATTTAGTTTTTTAAAATTTCTTAAACTTTTCAATCTAATATAATGTTAACCTGTATGTATGTTTTTCTCTCTCTCTCTCTCTCTCTCTGTATATCCCTGTATACGTTTATGTATGTTTAGTGTATATTAACCTTATCTGTACATATAGAAAAAATAACATTTTGTCTGTGCACACAGTAAAAAAATAAGATGACAGGTACATTTTGTCTATGGCATGAGTCTCATATGATTTTAAATGCGTTTTTCTATTTGTTAAAGGAATAATAGCGTGGGCGCGTTTGTCTCATTCACACATGTATATCTGTGTGTGTGCGTGTGCGTGTATGCATGTCACCTATTGGATGTGTCGCAGCGTGAGTACGCGCTACTCACTGTACGCAGCGCGGCGACACTCCGCGCGCTGTCGCATGTAGAAGCCGGGCGCGCAGCCGCAGCTCCCCGCACACTGCAGACTGTGCACGTCCCGTATAGTGCCCAGGCACTGCGCGTCCGCAATGCACTGCTGCCCGTAGTCCTGGCTCACCCAACATCGACCCAGGAAGAAGTGCTGCCCGGGTTGACAGCTACAGACACCTGGACACAGAATAAGGAATAGTACTTTTCCAATACCACTACTATATTATATGCTTTGTTGCTATGTACGTATCTACCCTCTTCCGCTCTACTTCACCATATTAACTACCCAAAGGTAGTCTGGAAGAAATCGCTATTTTAGCGATAAGACCGTCTGGTCACCACTATTTGGTTTAAACTCATCATTTTTGGCTTCCCTTAAGTGGTGTACGTACAATAAAGTATAAGTATTTTGTTTGTTTGTTTCTTTGAAAAATGTCTCTTACCATTAGACGCGCCGTCACTCCGTCTGCATTGAAATCCAGTAAGCATGCGTGCACATTGATGATCTTCCACACATGGCGACGTGTGGTATGGGGCCACTGGGGCCAAACATCGTCAATTATGTGGTAGTAAGGTATCGTGTGACCTGACTGGATAGCGACCACCCTCAGGCCGGAGTCTACCGTCAATAGCAACTTGTCGTGTTCCGTGCGTCTGAGAGCCAGATTCCCTCTTCCCACCCTTCCCATCCTTTATATCTCGTTCTGTTTTTTTTTCTTTCAAAGCCGGCGATCATTGTCAACTGTTCTGGTGCTATTAATGTTCATAGGCGGCGGTCACTACTTACCATCAGGTCTCGCCTGCCTATACATAAAAAAATACACATAGACCTCAAGGCGTAAGGTATAATCGTGTCTGCTGACTGGCTAGCGACCACCGAGCTCAGAAAGCAACAACGCTTTCAGAAGCCACAGGCCCACAGGACACGCGATCGAGACGCAACGCAGGAACGCAACAGGATGGGAAGGATGGGAAAAAATAAACTGGCTCTCACCACCGACGACACACAACACGACATCTTTATTAACGGTAAACTCTGGTAGGAAGGTGGTCGCTAGCCAGTCATACTGTCCCACCGCTGGCCTCGGCTCTCCTCCCGGAATGAGAAGGACCATAGTCGACCGCTGCCCAAGTGCATATTGGTAAACTTCACATACCTTTTGAGATTTTTTTTTATATAATCGACATATCAACGCGTGGCGGATACGTGCACTACCCCTAGTAATGACAAATGACGATCAGTTGAAGCAGTGTTTTTAAATTACTATTTTTCGTGCAAAGGGAAGTGTTATGACAAGTCAATAGGCTTCATAGTCTTTGGGTTCACAGAACCTACCAGGAGCACAGACAGTGCCCCCAAGGACTGACTGAGTGCCAAGGGGGCAGACACAGGCCCCACCATCACACACACTGCCTTCGAGGCTTCCGCAGTCCTGGTCTGAGCGGCAGTTCCAGACAGCTGCCGCTGGAATGACCAGCCAGATCCCTGTAAAGAAAAATGGTATTACTGACGTGAAACTTCTAATGCGACAGGTCAGAGAGAGCTGGCGTGGTGATGTTATGTTTCAAGTAGCAACACACACACATACAATAAATACAATAAATTGCCCAGTGGGGATTGGTAGAATTCACTCACCTTTGAGGACATGTTTTTCAATTTGCAGCTATGTGGGTTATCTCACTGTTTCTTTTTTTTTATATATTTAAGCCTAGCGAAGAGGCAGCCGGGCTACTTGATGGTAAGTAGTCACATCTGCCTATGGACATTTGAAGGCTATGGCTTTGAAGGGAAAAAATGGGATTAACGATGCGTGTCCACGCCCTTAGATCCAAGGTCTGAAGCAGCAACGCTTTTATACCCCACACATCCCAAAAAACGGCGATAGAGGCACCGCAGCAGGATGAGAAGGGTCTGGTTCTTAGTCACCGGAACGCTATTGACGATAGACTCCGGTCTGAGGATGGCTAGCTGGTCAGGTCACATGAAGATCTCCAGTAAGCAAGCTATTATAAAAAATACTTACCTAAGTACAAAGCCGTACGAAGTAGCATGCTTACACAAACCACTGTCACTCAAAAAGTATTTTATTCAAATGTATTAGTAACATATTACAAAGTAATACCATATGGGTTATTATCTCAATGATAAGAGTTATCTATAATTTGGTGATTAGCGCAGGTGTCCAAGATTGGAATGGGCAGTATAAATTACAAGTCTAATCCTACGACATTGCTCGGTTTATTCTTTAGTTTTTTTTATGTATAAGTAAAACGAAGGCAGGCGAGATACCTGATGGTAAATAATCACCGGCGTTTATAACCATTTGCAACACCAGAGGAGTCGCTAATGCTCGCCGGCTTTAAGGAAAAGGGACGTGATATCATATAAAGGGTGGGGAGAGAACACGACAAGTCGTTATTGACGGCAGACTCCGGCCTGAGGTCGCTAGCTAGACAGGTACACGATGGGACCTTATCACCAAAGATTACCCTTGCCACGTCTGTTTTTCTGGATATATAAACAGACCAAGACCAACCAGGCCAAGCCGCACATAACAGTTAATTTTATCAAACAAATGGAGAGCATAATTGTAAAATAATGATCCGATAACACAGATATTGTGACACTAGAATGTTAAATCCGCGTTAATATTAAACCGCATCATAAATAAATTTGTAATTTTGTAGGATATAAAGCATAGTATAAAATACTTGTATAGTAGCATACAAATATTTTATTCATGGTTTAGACATAGTAAAGGGTTCCGTAGGCGAAATCAACATCATCATTTGCTGGTGGTATGGTCTCATCATGTGACCTGATTGGCTATAGACTATCCGCCGCAGGTTGAAGTTTCACCCACATCATATCGACTAATGGTGGTCCTCCACAGTCAGATTTGCGCGTTCGTTTTTACTGCGCACGTGCCAGATGTGGAATGAGCTTCTGAGGTATTTCCGAAGCGCTACGACATGGTACTCTTGGTGGCGTAAAAAGACCTCGAGTTTTATAGATGTGGCGTCGTTGAGACTTGAGAGTCTCTACACCTTATTGCAGTCTACACCTTATTTCGAGCAGCTCTGTTTTCCGATTTCCATTTGGGTCGATTATGTACCTGGTATGAGCATTGTTTTTTTTAGCTATAAACTATAAGTTGTTTGATGTTGTCAGTTAACCAAGGAGCAGGTCTGTGTTTTACACGAACTGTGCGAGCAGTCTTTACGTAAACGGAAATTAAAGAATTATTTCCGTGGCCCTTCGATGGTAGCCATTGACCGGTGGCGGCCACCCTCCAAATGTTTTGTCTGTGAATTCTTGATAATTCGCTGGTGGCGTTAAACACCATGTTGCTGTGGCTTAAGGCGCCCATATGGTTACGATACTTATACTACTACGATACTTATACGATACTTATTACGTAATATATCGTCAGAAGATTAATACAATCTGCCGCCATCTGCAACTGATGTCGCCACTATAACATGATCTCTCTCGCTTCTTGGTTTGCATCCAGCAAGGCTCTAAGCAAATGGCGGTATGGGTTTATAATTGGTTTCCAAGATTTGTTCACGCGAGTCATTGGATTTTTAAATTGTGTTAGTAACAAAAATGTTATTACTTATTACTAACATGTATTATATGTATGAAATTATTATAATTCATGAAATATTATTTTTCAGTTACATGTTATCTCCTAACAAGAGTAAAATATTTTATCTTATTTCACTTCCTAACCTAAAAATATAAAAATAGCAAGGTAACCTATTACCAAACATACAAATAGATAGTATAGAAACGGAAATAAAATCTTTTTTGATATAAAATTTATCTAGATTATTTAAAGCTGATTGCATTGTTATCATACAAGTAAGCTCTGATACCACTTTTTGGCCATGCCGCATCTGATAACTGTAATATCTGATAACGCATAAAATTTAACCTTAATCAGCTAGTTTTTACTGTTTATGTTATTTGCCTCTGAGTTGCCATTAAATATACAGTCACATACAATTAAAGTCTTATGCAAACCTAATATTATAGTAAGCAGTAAGAAGTTTCACTTCTTACGCATATGCCTACACACTGCTAACAGCTTAGTTACAGTTCATGTTGGTACAAATTCGCACCACGAATCGACACGAATTTCACAGGAGACAGGAGACCATAGATATAAAGCCTATTGATATCCAATGAATATTAATTCTGATACAAAGGCAACTCACTAGCGCGGGCAGGGGACGAGGTAAAAATCCACGCTTGTTATTGGTCATCATATAAATCGATCAATCAAAGCGTGGCGGAAACGTGCTCAATCCCTGGTAATGACCAATGACAATCAATTGAAGCAATGTTTTTAAAGTACTATTTGTCGTGCGAGGGAAGTGCTATAAGCAGTCAATAGGCTTCATAGTCTTTGCGGGAAACCATGGCTGAAGACAAGAGGCAGATCGCCTTCGTTTCCTAAACAGTTGAAGCGCCAAAAAAGGTGCCGCGGTCTTCATGACTCGTGTTGCTGTCGCTTATTGCGATAGTTTTACGATTGTAATGTCACATGTATCGGTGACTCACCAAAAATCAAAACTTGAAAGTCTGCTTCATTTGCCACGAAAATAGACAAAACCCAAAAGCATACCTGAGGCCTGTAACTAGTTATTTCTATCATTTAAATACCGAGATTATGTACATATATGTCTCACGTAAAAAATATTCTCGAGATTATTTAAAAATTTTAATGTAATTGGGCGAATCATAAAAAGGCCGTAAAAATAAAATTATTATGTACTATAAGAGAACGTTAACTTAAACAAGTTAGTAAGTAAAAAGGCGCGTTGTAGTAATAAATAATAAAACCACATTTTAATAAAATGTTTTAATAAATATTCGAAATGATTGTTTTATAGCCGCTTTAATTAAATCTGAAGTATCAGTACGAAGAAGATATCCTTGGCAAATAATTAAAAATATTAATTAATGGATCCTACTTATATCTATGTTGTATAATGGTTTTGATAATCTTCAGTATTCACCAGCCTTGGTCGTATGGACTACGGGAAGAAAATTTAGTTTTAGGTTTCTAGAAGTGGGGCAATAATACGATGATAATGATACTTCATACTCTCCTAAAGCTGCTAGCAAAGGCCTATGTCTGGCAGTTAAAACTTAACGATCGTGACTTAGCCTGTGATCCTATGCTCTAACTTCAAGTCTGATTCTTTGAAGACTAATCCATAGATATATAAAAATATACGCTAATGTGGCAACGCCAGTAACAAAAATAAGTGCAAGCAACAGCGTTTTAGTACATAATTGAGGACAAATTGTAAAATTATGTTTGTTCTTGTAATGTTCAATGCCAGTTCTCGTCAACAGATGTTACTTCCAAGTTATGTTCGCTACTTTCTTGTGGTTTTTTATTTATTGATACATTTAGAGACATGAGTTGCTGCATGGGTAGTCTTGGTGCAAGGTTAACCATGCTTGCCCATTGTCCCGTACACAGCTCTGGAAATTTCAGTTTCTTCAAGAAATGCCCTTCCAAGTACCAAGGCGATACGCAGGTGGGCGAGTAGTCCCATAACTTCATTTCATTAAGACGAACCCACCTGTAATGAATACAATATTTGATAAGCTTATATTTAGCTGGTAAAATATATTTGAACTTATAAGTCGTACCCATCGTACCGCAGCAATCGACGGATGCTACGGAATGACTTTATAACCTGTGATGTTAAACCGATAATAAAGCGCGCAGTACAATAATAAGTAGCGCAGTGCACGGATAAATAATGAGGGTAGTGAGAATATAGCATTGATAGGAGGTAGTACTGATTTGGGTGTAGGTGAACGGAGTACACTTGCTGCTGCGTCGGTCAAAATAATTATTTATTATTTAATTTAACCACCCATTACTTACCCCTGTGACAAATGGACGTCACAAAACCTTTAGCGAACAAGAGGATTATAAAGCCGTGTGTATCTGTGTCGGTCTGTCTATGGCATCGTGGGTCTCAAATGGATCAGTTTTAATATATTTAATGAAAAAAGTGACTCGATACAGAGTGTTCTTATCATATACAAAAATTTGTTAAGCCATTTGAAAATCATCTCTTTTGTAGTTGTTGCAGTCAGTTGAGAAGTCTTTACTACGCGACCAATCGCGTAATTTAGTATTTTTGTTACTCACAGTATATTGTAATCTAGATCTGATACTGCAGCATCACGTGGAACCTGCGCGATACCCAACTCCCTTACAGATAACTTACCAACCTTAAGAATAGTTGGCGTGGGCTCCTAGGAATGAATTTCGATGACTAAATCTTCTAATTTACCGACACTTATTGCTTATTGTTGTAATTTTAACTTGAGGAGTGTTGTAACTAGGGTAAGTAAAGTTACATTATGTGTTCGATTTAGTTAGTCAATATCAATGCTCAACTTAGAATTAGAGCTAGTTTTTAAAGCTATCGAAGAATTCCTGACGATTCCAAGCCATGAATATACAAAGCGTCATATTTAATTTTGATGGAAAATGTGATCAAATGTTCGCTTAATAAGCTAAGTAAACACAATGATAATGAGAAATTAATTACCTACTGAATGGACTGTCACGTTACGAGACGATTAAGACGAGGATGCTGTGAATGTCATTGCCTAATACATTATTCAATCGTCGACTACGTTAAACAGATAAATAATTTATATACACGTAGAATGTTATAAGGAAAGTTGTAGAAATTCTGAGGATATGTAATTGAGGTTAATTCGAAATTTCCTTCATTGTGTTCCTATGGTCTAAATATGATATTTTAATGGTAAAATCATATTTTTTGATGATAACAAAACGCAATATTTTTTACAACTTAAGTTACAAGGTTCATTCCATTTCTAACGACATATTCTTGTAAACATGTCTTTTAGTTTTAATTATTAAATGTGTCTTAAAAACAAACAAACAAAATTATTTATTTCACCACCGCCACTACCTCAAAATTTCTACAGTTCGCCACAAAACACTATATAATCAATATTATGGTTTGAATACTTACGCAGAAACATATAAAGCATGGCAGTCACAGTGCCATGGGTTATTAGATAATTTCACTGTCGCTAATTTTGGCATGTAGTCCAATGCTCGGGATGGCAGTGAAGGAAACATGTTATTATCGAAATATCTGTAACGTTATCAGTTTATATCTTATGTCTTCGAACTTTCGTACATTCAGAAAGTAAGAGTTAGTAGACACGTTTAACGGAATTCAATATTAACATCAGAACTTCGAAATTGATTGAGATTAAAGGAAGCTCCAAATTCAACATGTATCGGAAGTTTTAGAGTCAAATTCGCACAGAAACTTAGACATAGTAGAGATTCTTTTGAATAATCTAATTTACAAATAAATAAATCTTAAGGCTATAATTAATACATACATAGAAATATAAATTGGTTTATATGAAGAAAAGATACAATAGTAAAAGACGTGAAAGAAAGAAAACTAAAATAACAAGCAGAAATATATGACACGAGTAACTTACAGAGTAGTTAGATTCTTCAACGTTGCAAATGTTTTAAAATGTATTTCATGTATTTGATTTTCAGACAGAATAAGTGATGTAAGGTTATCAAGTCCATCAAACGTAGTAACATTTAAGAAACGTAACTTATTCTTGGATAAATCTAACTTTTCTAAGCTCGAACAACTGGAGAAAATATCGTCTGGTAGCTCCGAGATAGCATTTTCTTTTAAATCCAAATTGCGCAATAACTTAAGTTTGTGGAATTCCTGACCTGTTAACTGATACAAATTAAATTGTGTATTGTTCAATGAAGTAAAATAAAAAAAATCAGTGGTTCGACAACTGAGATACCATTAGCATCGACACTATCTTTTTAACCTTTGGTTGTATAATTGTTTTACCATGATTGTTGAGACTTTTTACCATCATCAGGAATAAAAACCTGCATTTTTGCAGAGCCTAATGGATGGATAGCCTTTATATATTTTATTTGAAATTATATTTGGAATGCCTTATCGCTTTATGCTATTTCTATAAAGTAATAACAAATAATACTTACAAATAAAATATTGTTTGAGGACAAATCCAAAAAAATTAAGCAACGAAGATTGCAAAATAAGTTTACTGGTACGATCTGTAAGTCATTTTTATCCAACAGCAGTGTCTCTAACGAGGCCAGATTTTCAAATGCATTTTCAGTTATATTGCCTATTTTATTATCCGACAGTTTCAATATCTGAAGGTTTTTAAGCAAAAATGTTCCATTTTCTAGCCTTTGTATTTTATTTCTTGATAAATCTAATATTAGTAGTGAATCAAGTCCAATAAAAGTGTCCGACGGAATATAAACTATTTGGTTGTTGGAAAAATCCACCGTTTCCAAATAAGAATTGTTCGTGAATAATCGTTCTGGCAGTGTGTATAAGTAATTGTTGGAGATGTCTACGTTGAATAATCTTTTCGTTGATCGAAAACATTCGCTGTCGATTTCTTCCAAATAATTTCTTTGGAGACGCCTGAAATTAATTTAGACACGGTTTATCTCCATTGTTGATAACTTATGTTAATTTGAAATTGAGCATTGTTATAAGTAAGAACCTGCGTTGCAGTCGAATGTCACTCGTGTTACCTCCTGAACTATGCAAAATTACATGGTAGGTGTAGGTTAGAAATTATATCTATTCACTGATAAATTATTATAATACTTATTTATCGATAAACAAAAAATGTAAAAGAAAACAAAATTCACACGAATTAATAACCTCCTTTTTTGAAGTCGGTTAATTATTCTAAAATAATATCAAAAGGACATAATATGATTTTCTGCTGTTTTTTTTGTTTAAATTAAAATATGCAATAGCAATTAGTTGGTTGTCGCTGTAGT
>DWNK01000970.1:0-10182 GCA_018250315.1 Hyalothyrus neleus pemphigargyra | reverse complement strand
AAAGGGAAAAGGGATATGATGAGATGGAAAATATGGGAAAAGTGGGAAGAATGACTCTGGTTCTCACTACGACGACAAATCGCTAATGACGGTAGACTCCGGCCTGAGGGTGGTGGGACCTGCGATCTTCAGCATAGCCAACTCCTTACAAAGTTGTAGAAGAGATGTTATGTTTAGGATTAATGTAATGGTATCAAGAATGAACAATATTATAGTACCTAGGCTGATGGTAAGGTCCCATCGTGTGACCTGACTGGCTGGCGACCCTCTGGCCGAAGTCTACCGTCAATACCGACTTGTCGTGTTCCGGTAGTGTACCTGAAAGCCAGAGTAATTTTGAGAGAGAGTAATTTTGACTTTGACTTTGACTTTGACCTCTGGTGTTCACAGGCGGCGGTGACTACTTACCATCAGATATCTCGCCTGCCTCTTCGTTTGGCTTACACATAAAAAATCCTAATTATAGCCCTATTAGCGCGAAAGAGAAATTAGGATACTTTTTTACATTTTAGAAGTTTCTTATATTACACGGAGTTTTATATTTTTTTCTATTCAGTTATTATATAGATTTAAGTATGTAAACTTGTATTTAAGTATTATGTATTTAAGTAACTTAATAAATGTTTTCATCCTATATTAATTATGAAGTCACTACTTCATTTGTGACACAATCACATACAAAATCCAACCATACATACACTCTCATGCAAAAGCACACACTCACACACATACATGTATAGGTTAATTTAATTTTGTTAATTTATGTTCGTTTAATTTTAATTACAGACAACAGTAGATCAGAGGCTCCTAATATAGGCAATTAGTGCAAAGGTGCCTCTAGTCACTTACATAATATAATGAATGGTGAAAGAATAAATAATTATTATTATTACTTCACAATCGAAATCGCAAGTAAGGTTTATTACATAAATACACTACGTCGGCAGAGCACAGCTCAAATTAATATTCTATAGAGTAGACCACATTATCTATTGTTAAACGTTTGGCTTAACTGACCAAAATGGTCGCAAACTCGTATTCTACGACAAAATAGGGTTGTAACAGAAGAATCCATACTAATCCACTAATATTATAAATTCAAAAGTAACTCTGTCTGTTACGCTTTCACGGCCAAACTGTAACCGAATGTCACCGACGCATTACTGTCCCAATGCTGGGCTCGGGACTCCTCACAGAATGAGAACGATTAGGCCATAGTCTACCGCGCTGGCCAAGTGCGGTGCGGTAGACTTCACATACTCTTTGAGAACTTTTTTTTAAGAACTTAGGTAGGTTTCCTCACGATTTTTTTGCACCGTTTCACACTTGACCGTATAGCAAGTGATAATTTCTTTGTAATGCGCACATTTATTACAAAAGTTAGTGGTGCGCGCCTGAGATTTGAACCCGGTCACACTAGAGCGAGACCGCAATTCTCAATTAGGCTATCACCGCTGTGAACCTAATGTAATGAAATTTAATAGCGAGAGTTTGAAGTATGACAATGAATATATTCTACTTTTTTTTCATAAATCTTCACCTGTGCGGGTGAAGTGGGGGTTGAATTATATTATGAAATTACACTTATACGTCAGAACGGGAAAAATAGTAAAAATCGTGTAGTTTACGTGGGCAAAACCGCGGGCGGAAAGCTTTTATGTAATAACTGTAGTCTATTTTTTGACAACAAAAATGTCCATAGACAAAGGCAATGTTTTAGAAAATCTCAGAAAATATATCATGTTATCCGGGTAATCGTCCAATATTTTAGCTGAATATTAACATTGGATTCTAACTAATTCGCAACAATCCGCTACTAATATGTTACAGATACTAATATTATAAATGCGAAAGTAACTCTGTCTTTTGAAAGAGGACAGGCAAAGTACGATAGTGACAACCCTATAGTACCCACGTAAGATGAACATGACCCTCTTCCGGAAATAAGAATATGGGGCGTCCGATTAGGAATCGGGCGATATCTCCGTATATCTCGACTATCAGTGCATCTTATCAAGCTTATGAAAAAAAAATCAAAAATTTCCGGGTTACTTGGTCACCATATTTATATAATAATAAAAGAATAATCTCCAGAAATAAAAATCGTGATAAACTTGGTACCGAATGTGTCGCCAAATTAAATCGTTTAATACTAGGGAAACAAGAAATATATTTTAATATAAAGTAGCCTGAGAGTGTGCTGCAGCAAGTCCCGGAAAAAGGTCCGGATTCAGCGAAAGCAACGGGGAGCCGTTGCACTGATTTTCAATCCGACCCTTATCGGTGTACCCAAACGGTGTATCTCGAACGGCTGCACGCTAAAATGGCTGATCTATGTAACATTTTCGATACGATATGATGGTGACAACCCTATTGTTGCCACGTGACCCTTCCGAAAATAAGAATGTGGGCCGTCCGATTAGGAATCGGGCGATATCTATCTGCGTATCTATCTATCGACCTGCTATCGGCTCGTCAAGGCCGCTTTGCATATCTACACATCTACAGTTCTGTCAACGACATCTTTCGGATTATAAACGACGGAATATACATTTTTTTATGTATAAGCCAAACGAAAGCAGACGAGATACTTTTGCAATACCAGGAGAGGCGCCGTAGACTTAGGGTTGAGGGTGGTCACTAACCTCTCAGGTCACACAATGGGACCTTACCACCAGCAATACATGTGTGTGTATTAGTGATGTGTCAGATATCCGTATCCGTTTATTTATAGCGGATCTTTTACAGTCGATTATAGTGGATTTAATTACCGACAGTACTACGCCTGATATTACATTGATATGATTTTAGTAATTGTTGTCTGTAACTTTGCAAATGATTATACAATGATTTAATTCGATCGAGCTGATCTGATGATGCAACCGAAGGCGGATGATGGAACTCTTCAATGGCTTCTAGTAAAGCCCTCGAGTTTGGGCTTGTTTGGTTTATTTTTACGATTCCAGCACATTGCACTTGTGACGAGGATCTGATGATGATTCCTGGGAGTCGAGTACTAAAGAGCTTGGGATCACTTTACTTGTTTAGTGTGCGTTTAGTGCTAGAAGATAAGTGAAAGATAGTGCATAGGGTTAACCATCCGACTCGTAGGACTAGGATGCTTTTCGAAGTACCTTTATAAAATAGTTGGGATTTTTATCAATATTCATACAATATGAATATTCATTAAAAAACTATCCTATATGTTGCTTGGTTTAAGTTTTAAAATAAAAAAATACATGAAAATCGGTCTAGTAGATTTTATGTGATTGGTGTAAAAATTAACAGACAGTCTCTGTGTTGGTATTAATATATGTAGTTTTAGATAACAAAGTACATCGACCTGTGTCGGTTTCTTTATAGATTAGAATAAATGATATGAGCACAACTATTATGAGAGCTATGATATGGGGGTCTTCAAAAAAGACACAAGAGAACTCTCCTTAAAGGCGACGTAACATATGCTATGTAGACTCTGGCGTAGACTTTTTGCTGGTGGTAATGTAATATGCGCCTGAGAGGCAGAGTTCCTCTTCCCACCCTTCCCATCCTTTCCATCCCATCCCATACCATAACTTTTACCTTTAAATCCGGCGAGCATTAGCGACTCCTCTGGTTTTGCAAATGTTCATAGGCCGAGGTGATTACTTTCCCATCAGTAAATTCGCCTGCCTCTTAGTTTGGCTTATACATAGAAAAATGGATGTTAAGAAGGGTGGATGTTTGAATGTCACATGTTTGGATGTTTGAATGGTTGGATGGTTAGATGTTAATCATCGTTTATATGATTGGATGGTTGAAGCGCGCATAGCTTGTGTAGATTAATTAAATCTTAAACACCTAAATTAACACAGAGGGTATGTATGTTTAAAAAAATTGAAAATTTGTATGAAATTGAAAATTTTACTATTCTGAAATATAAACATGTAAGTGCCTACACAACTTCAGATATGGGTAAATATAATGCGAATGTTGAGTTTATAAAGATTTATAATAGCACAGAAAAGAGAATAGTACTTTGTAAATCATAGTAAAAAAAAACGAAAAGCAACCCAGACGAGGCCAAGCGCGTTTTCTAGTATAAATAATAAAAACTTGTTTGTAGCAAGGCCCGGCCCTTTTTATAGTATAGATAAAAATAGGAAACACATAGACACACCCAAAATTTACATATGTAAATTTGTCTAACCGAAGGGCCGGATTTTGTAAACAAAGTAAAAAACTAACTCTATGGTCAGGTAGAACACCGCCTACTAGGACCCTTTTTTGCTATAAAAACCAAAAGACTTATTTACATTATGTTTCTTCTTTACATATATTTTTTTCACTTCAGTATTACCACTAATACAACCGAAAAAAGACTTCACAGTTCATCAGATTTTTTTTTAGTTTTAGTACAAATATTGTATTGATATTAAGCATGATCAATACAATATTTTTGTGTAAAATCTTACCCTTACATTGAAAATGTTTTTTTAAGTATATTAAAATACATATATTTTTTACTTTTAAATTATTTAATAGAATAAAACCAATAATTTATAAAATGAAAAACACCAACCGCAAAATATGTACTTAATTGAACATCATTCAAGCTTCCATTATATTACAAAGAGCTAATAAATTACTAGAGTGACATACACATCGATTTTTTTTTATCTGTGCAAGTCCCAGTCCCTAGCAACAGAATAAAAATGCGAAACGCCGTTTCCCTCCAAAGTTGCTGTCAAAAATAAATTAAATTGGTCGTTGGAATGTGCATACCGGTCGCCCATTGGCCCATTCTTTTTCTTCTACAAGTGGGGGACCGTTGGTAGGGTGGCCAACGGTTTAGCGGAAACAATCTTTTCCCTTAATGCTACAATAGCTTTGTAGAGTTTGGTAGAGTAACAGTAGAAATGGAATCCCTTTAATTTCATCACGTCTGTCTGTCTATCTGTTCATCTATCAATTTGTAAAAGTCATTTTACTTATAGATTATTGGCAAATATATGAAAGGCGTGTAGAGGAGCGGCTAAGCGTCGATTCGATTTCCAAGACAATTTACGCCGCAAGAAATGAGAAATACTCTTAAGTTACGAACAATTAATTATTCGTTGATAAATAATCGATATGAATCTGTTTTAACCATAATTCTCGTATAAAGAATAAAATGTAATTAAATTAAAGGAAAAATGTATATAATAAGTAATTTTTCAATCGATTTATGTATAACACTTAATCGATTTATTAGGCTAAATGGTATTTATAGTCTATGTTACGTACCATAGAGCATATAATTAAGTATTCTTTGCTATTCTATTCGAATTGTTATCTGTCCACCAAATTACATTGAAATAGAGGGAATATTGCCAAGTTTCTTATGTACTAAGTAATACCTTATATGTATTACTAAAAATAAAAGAGTTTATCCATATCACAATACAACACTCAGCTGATGGAGTTAAATGAAGATATATTAAATTTATCCATTACGGGACGTCCCACGAAACCGAAACTCGTGGGGACTGTAGCGTTACAAAAAGCCGTACATGGCAGGTCCTTCTAGGATAGTAAATAGACGGTTTGGGATAGGGATGTTTTTTTTCTATTTCTATTTGACCAATAGGAGGCCAGATTGTGGTCAAATGTTTGTTGATCTAGGGCGGTCTTATCTGCAGATAACAATAAATATTCGACGAAATCTTGCTTAGCGAAGGAAATAATAGTTTGCTTAAAAACATTCCGTAAATTAAGATTGACTACCGTGGCATGGTCATTTCCGCCTGAGACCCACATTCCAGCCACCATCCTTCTCATCCTGTTGCAGTGCTTCTGTCGGCGGGTCCTCGAGGCCTTCTCACAATATTGTTCTTTCCTGTGATTACTCGCAAGAAATATTACATGATGGTAAGTAGTCACCGCCGCCTATGAACATTGCCGATTTACTAGACGAACATATAAAAAAAATCCAGTCTGAAGCGCGAGAGGTTCCGGATTCGATTCCCAGGCTTCATCTTTGACTTTACTAAATCATTAAAATAAACATTGTAAGAAAACCTACATATTTGCGAAGTGTAAAAAAAGTTTTCAAAGTTATATGAAGTCTACAAATCTTCGAAGCGAAACTTGGCCGGTGCGATAGACTACGGCCTAATAGAAATTTGATAGTTCGACGTCCGATATACCATTGCCATTGTGAATCGGCAGATATGCCGACTGGGAAAATATGCTGAATCTTCATAGCTGGCAGAAACACGATTGAGATTGATAGAATCTCTCTATTTTGTAAATCGATGGCACCTGTAAGCATCCGAATTGACACGAAGTCAGTACCCTGCCCCATCTTCCTAGTTCCCTATCTAAATATCCGGACCGTGAAAATGACAATCTTAGCATTTGCTGATAGCTCTGAGAATTTATCTAGCGGATAATGGATTTGATGAGAAATGAGATATTTTGAAAGTTTATAACCCGGTACCATTTAATTTAATAAATGATAGTAGATAATGACGCTAATATAAATAAATAATTAAACAGACGTCAATTAACCATACTTTGGAGGCACATTATTCAGTCCCGATTTAGTAAATATGCTGAATCACCATTATGAATGAATGAGCATTGAAACAGAATCTGTACCTTTAGTATGAGTTGCAATCAAAAAATGGTGGATCGGAATCGGAATCGGAAGTTTTTCGATGATCAAGTAGTCGAAAACGAGAAAAACTTGTATTAAGGGTACTGTATACTTTGTTCATCGACGCTAAAGGCACATCCGAAGTTGGCAAGACATCAGTAGGTACTCTGCCCGACCTGCCTTATTGCCTATAACAATATCCGGCCCATGGAAATGACAATCTTACAGTACCACACCTCCTGCTGATAGCTCAGATAAATATAATGAAGCAGACTCATATGGTGAGGTATTATTAAGTAATATAGTATAAGATACTAAAATTGATATAACGGCGATATTTTACATCAATGCTAAAAATGTATAGAGTTAACTTTGTTAAATGTAGTATTTCATTTAATCGTGAGATATTTGAAACCCATACATACTAGCGTACATATTTTCCTTAAATGAATGTGAAATTCGTATGGTTGTCTGTTTCTTGTATAAGTTATATAATATGTAGTAACTCATTGTATACTTGTTGCGTACATACGTATACACATACATATCCTAGAATAGTATTTAGGTACATATAATTTGTTTATTTTGAGAGATATAATACTTCACTTTTCAAAGAAGGGATGTCGCGGGTCAAAGCAGAGCCTATTTGAAAATTGAAATACAAAAGATGTAAGTAATATACCTACTTGTTACTAAACAAATGTATTTTATTAACTTTGATGGTTCAAAACACAAAAAGGTATATTTGATTTCTATATTCAGAAATTATAATTAATTTATTGTTTTTATAATCCTTGTTTCATAACTATTGAAAACACTATATTTTTATTGTAGGTTTGAAAAAGGCCAAATACTAATTTCTATATAAGGTTTAACTTTATGTTTAATATTCTTAACTAGAAAAATATTTTATTTTCACTTAAAGAATGTAGAACGTGCAATATCCTTTTTCCGCCACTAGTAAGTTAGTGATTAGTAAGTTACAATTGCGTAAGTGTTACAAAGTTTCTAATATATGTTACATAATAGTCATTCCGTGATTACTAATAAATCGTGAATATATTAAATAAAAAATTAAGTTCTTACCTTGCCCGAAGCTCGCTGCGAAGTTTACAAGTTTTTACCGCGGCGCGTATTTTACATATTTATTTAGCACAAAACAAAAAAAAAACAAAATGAAACAAAAGAAAAATAACAAGAGTCCCGCTTCAATCATGTACGAGTGGAGCACAGATAAAAAAGTAAAAGAAAAATAAAATTCAAATTTGGAAACCGGAGACGCGTCCCGAAGGAAATTCGAGAAAATCGTCGTCTCCAGTCGGCGTTCGGCGGGCGAATGTCCCGTTCAAACTACGCTACAATTTCCTCAGCGAAAACCGAATCGACTGCGCTGTATAAGTATAGGGAAGGGTGGTTTTTCCTTCGAATTTCATAAGTATCTACCTTTCTTTATATCTAAGAGAACTACGCGCACCCCTTGAGAATACCTCGTGAGACTTGATCGCGCGACGACAATGCGTCAGCTACAACCACCCTCACACTGTCGTTCCAATCTCACCCCTATTCCACTTCGACTAAATGCAAAATTATCCACAACACCCATTCTTATAAGACTTTTCGTCTAACAAAGTTTCTAGTAAGGCAACGGTAACATAGATAAAATGTATTGGGTGGTGAATAGAAATATATTTATGTATGTAGATTCGTGTAGGTTCCAGTAAGATACGGTGTGGGCTTCGTTTCACGTGACTATAGAATTTCCTTTTTATGTGTACGTATAAAACGGAAAGGGTATTGCGTGGTAAATGTGAATCTTGATATGGAGATAAGTATGTCTGAGAATATATATTTATAACATTGAAATGTCTGTCTGATTTCAACTGTCTTTTATTAAAATCATATGATTATCTGTATGCTATTACTTGACGTATCCTCCTTCTTTATCTGTACATATAAGGACTATTCTCAAAAACAACCAAATCGATTTGACTTTTTTGTACTTTGTACGTGTTTAGTGAAACTTTGCATGGAAGGGAGACATAAAGTATAAACATAATAAATAATAATCATTTAGATGTCAAGCGCAGGTAAACCAAAGTGCTCTGGAAGAAGCTAGTTTGTCATAAAATAAGACATTGTATCGAGTATCGCGTTTGGTTGGTTTCCCTTTGTGTGGGCGGCCCTTTGTATCTTCGTACAAAATGTTTAATTTTATATTTCCACATACTGGAAATTATGACCTTAATAAAGTATTGGGTTCAATGAATTAATGAGCCGAAAATGATTAACCATCGGCCATGTTAATTTTTAGGGCCTACAAGCACGCGTCGGGGTGTAAAATTACGCTAAAATAAGTTTCACGGGTAAACGGCGAAGGGTGTCGGAAATTTTGGCTCAAAGTGACACCTTTGAAATTTTCAATCAATCGATTTTCGGGTCTGTCGGCCATTTGTGATGCGAACGCACAGTGATCAGGGATATAAATTTAAAATTAAAGTCATAAACCACATGTACGTAATATAGATGATTGACATTGACAGTGTTAATTGCATAACATTTCCCGCCATTTGCGGTTCACAGATAAAAAACAAAATGAAAGTCCCCTTGACATCTGAAGTTTTACGTTTGTTTTGCCATATATAATCTAGATGTTTAATGCTTAAAATAAAGTTTGAAATTTCGCATGCAACAAGTCCGATTCATTCACGGGCAAGGGAGAAAGCATCCCAATTAGAAAGGGAAGGAGAGGAATTTAAAGTGAACGCCCGGAAAGTTAGGCGGGAAAGCTCAGTGCTAATAACCTGTTGCTTCCGCGGCTAAATTAAATATGATACCGAGGCGTTCAACTGAATTATCGACTGTCGATAATATTCCCAGCTAAGAATCTATGTTGTTGCAAATTGTAATTAGTTAATATAATAGAATAGCGTTAGGTATAAGAGCTGGACGTTGAAAACCTTGCTTCAGGTCATACACTAAAAAAAAATTATGATATATTTTTTATAAATCTACTTTTTCGGTGACCGACAACCAATGGAGAAATAGTGATGGTAGTGGTCACCACATCAAGCTTTTGACCCTGATAGAATGCTGGATATCGGTGTAGGATTATTTTTCAACGAAACCAACAGTACCTATATAGTGACGTATTTTAGTTACGCTCTAAATTTGCTCTCAACACAAAAATAGCTAACTCATAAATAGTAGCTTTCTGTGCGCTTACTTACAAGTAACGGATATAGAATATTAAGATTAACATTTAAACAGGAATCGAATCAGAGACGTTTCATTCATGATGAATGAAAGGTGAACGTCACGTGAGTGATTTAAAATAAAATATTTGCAATACTTTACTGCATTTAAAGTTGACGATAAATCGAACCTAATACTGTGGCGTGCTGAACAAAATGATGTCGCCAAAAAATTAAAATTCGAAAAATAACTTAATATGCAATTTAGCTTGGCTTCATAAAAGCGCCCTAACTTATCGCGTATCTCAATACTTCTATATTAGTTATGAACAAAACAGCCCATCTCTCTAAGGATTGAACACATTTATCATT
>DWNK01000969.1:0-10183 GCA_018250315.1 Hyalothyrus neleus pemphigargyra | reverse complement strand
CCACCAGGTACCTAATAATGTTTCCGCAGTCAAAATATAATATTAAATGGTACAAATTAATAAGATAAAATATAGATTGTTATACAGGGCGCCGATTTAGTTACCTGCACTACTGCAACGTGGTAATCTTAAAATTTGTATATTTATGCAATCTTGGGATAAAGTGCAATTGTCTAAAATTCGACTTTAGCTAAAATTCAAATTCAATATATACCGGCCGGTATATTGGCGATTAACCAATTATTCACTGATCAATCCTGACGTTGCCTAACTTTGTAGGTCTTAATATGACCTCAAATACTGCGGAGCAATGCTCGTTTCGATAAATCAAGTCTAAAGTCATGGTAAAAGATACATAGAATTCCAAAGACTGAAGTTTCAAACAAAAGCTGAATCTAAAGTAGAAAGTAGGAGCACTGTATCGGATATTTATGAAGTCACTTACAAAAACTATCAATACAAAGTGTTGGTCATTCAAAACTTTTGTTTGCGACGTTACATCGAAGGTTTGTTCTCGTTATGTTATCGTTTATTTTGGAAAGTCTATGTATATTTGTATAATTTTATTTAAATAATTTACTTTATTTAAATTCACACTATTATTTAAATATTTTTGTAATACATATAATATTCTTCATCTACAATAAACTCAAAAAATAAGAAATCATAATTGACTTCAGGTACCTACTAAAGTCAATTAAATATAATATGTTGAAGAATTTAATACTAAAATGGATCTTGTTAAACCATTGCCGTGTTATCACATTGAATTGATCAGTTTGCATTAGACTAATCAGTGATCCTATAAGGCAGAAAAGGCATGGCGGTGTTAGCGGTGGTAAAAGTAGTTAATTTTTTTACGAGTCTAGCTAGAAAATTATTGAGTTTTTTCATTTCATATTATTTTACACATTAATCATCTCGGGTTTCAATATTAAAATCACTTAAAACAAAAAAGTTTCACTTTTCTTACGCAAAATCCAGGCCTGGCTATTACGTACGAATCTAAATCTATATAGAAGCTAATTCGCCCGCCAGATGTCGCTATCCCAAACGGCTCTTGTCGCCGCCCGCCCTAATGCGAATACGTCATTGGGCCGACGTCCATCTTCATTAAATCTCTGCGTGGTTCGAACTACGTTAAGGTACTTGTTTTATCATAACCCAGAAACTAAAACATTTTTTAGATTAAAACGAGAGTGAATCCCATCCTCCTTCTTCCCACGCCTCAAAAGGCGGAACACATCACCGGGGACAGTTGATCCCTTGAGAATTGCCTGGGTAAAGAGGGATACCTCGAGGCCCACAGACTCTGGATTCAGTCGGCCCAACAGCCGCGGACCTAGAACGACCAACTTCCTTCCTTCCTAGATTAAATCTGAACATGGGCAAGACGTGCAATGTTGGTTATATATTTTATTGTGCATTATTTGATATGATACCAGATGTTTAATTGTCACTGAATTATATCAATAATTACCTAAAATAAGAATTTTATCCAACAAATATTAAACGTTGTTTGGTTATCACCGAATAAAATTACACAGTTTAAAACTCTAACTCAAATAATTTTCGTATAAATATCATTTATGTCATTTATGTCGCCTTTTATATGAAATAATAATAAATGGATTCGATTTTTTATATTATTTTATGTGGCGCTCATAATGTTGATATTTGTAGCAATTTTGCAGAATAACATTTAAAACACATTATGCCTTTATTGACTTATCGTATAATAAAGCTTTAGTTAAAATTTACAAATTCCCATTCTTAATAAACATTTTTGATGATATTGACATTTTATATTGCGTAGTTCATTTGACGAATGTTTAGTTATAACGTTACTCCAAATACAGTTTAGTTGTCTAGGTTAATAAAAACACGTTTTGTTTATATAGGTAACTCGTTTATTAAATAATTATATTTATTAAAAAGATATAATCGGGATGTGCACACATTTTTTTTTCTCTTCATTAATTTATCTCCTTTCGTTAGAGCATAAAAATATAGCATATCGCTGAACTCTCTGGGTAGGACAACTAACAAATAGATATCTAACGAGCGGGATGAGCGGGGTTTGATATGTTAATCGTTAAATAACTTTCCGTTAAATGTAACATGTTTCACAATTAGCTTCATAATTAATATTGATTGACAAAAAGTCCATAAAGTTTGTACAATAGTAATTATATTTTACCCTTTTTTATGTGTGAAAATTATATGAAAATATTACGTTTCGTATATTGGCTCATGCTAATAAAACAGCCTTCTCATAAAAGTAATAATTTACTACAAAACTTAACTTTTATTTATGCTGTTATTATATTAATATTTTACATCGATACCAATGTGTAAATTTCTTTTTATTGATTTTTTAAAATAATCTATTCTTTTTTGAGGTGGTGCGTTTGAGGTTGTGATGATGTTGTCAGGGTATTCTACATATTTAGGGCGTCTACGTAGGGCCCGTGCATCCCTATCTGTCATGTAGTTGACCGCGTTGGCAACTAGCAGGTAATTCTAGATTAAATAGATTTTCAAAAACTGCTTTATGTATTGAGCGATGGTGGTCACTCGAGATAATATATTATATAATATATCATGGACAAGGAGTATGTGAAATCAATACACTAAGGCAAAACGGTACAAAATAACAATACGTGAATAACAAAACTTTGAATTAAAAATTAAATTTTAAATGAAAAGTACGAAAGCGAATGGACCCTAAATACCGAGTACGTAGTGAACGACTTCACGTCACGTAACAAAACTTTTGGCGCTATTTTACTCTTGCGCTATGTTGCTTGTTCGTTTCGGATTTGCTTCCTCTTGATTTTATATCCGTGTTCTAGAACTGAAAATTATACTGAATCCGCATTTCATTTTTCTTCATGTAGACTTCGACACGTGAAAGTACTTACGATACTGTTATAAGAAAAACATCATCTACTTACAAAAATATAACAATGAGTGGGTTTGACGTGAACCTTGCAACCCATGTGATTGGTTCGTCTATTCGGACGAGTTTTGAATCCTCTGTTGGACTAAATTAATGTGTGATGTGCTTGTGCCGAATTTTGTATGTGTATGTAAAAGATATAGGGACCCACCTTAATTTTGATACAATTCATTTATAGGGTTCCGTACACAGAGAGTGCCAACGGAAGACTATTTCGCATAGCGACCTATTACTTCAACGGTAGGTAAACACTGGATATTTTACTGTTTGTATTACCATATCGTTTTAACAACAAATATGAAAAACAAAATAAATCCCATCCCCATTTAAATAACGTGTATTTTCGACGTTTTTATAATATTAAATATTGTAAGTTAATACAGAACCTTTTATGTGCAAAGACGGCTCACACTCGGTCGGTTTTTAATTTATTTGTTCCACTAAGATCATCCTTTCTTCGTTAATGATTATCATTAGCTTTGTCGAAGAACGAAAACATCGTGAGGAAACCTAAGTTTTGTTTCAGTTTTACTCTAATTCCAATTAACTTCCTCAAATATGTGTCCATCTATCCGCACTTGGCCAGCCTGGTCGACTATACCTTAACCCTTCTCATCCTGAAATTTCGAGCCTAGCAATGAAACTTGTAGGTTAATGATGATATCAAAGTTACAACGTGTACAAAACTAACATATAAATTTCACAAAAGTGTGAAATATTTTCACCTATGACCATCCAAAATGAAAGGTAGTTACAAACAATTGAACTTTTACGAACAGTATTTTATAATAGTATTTTATTTTCAGTAGCTATGAACTATTTTTAGCTTTTCAATAGATTTGAAAAATGTTTCTAGCTAAAAGTGTACAATTTTTATGAAATCTGTGATACCGTATCGAATGTACCGGTTTTAATCCATACGGATTTAAAAAGCAATAAGTGCTAAATGTGTACAGGTTTTTAGGTATGATGGTGAGAGCATAGTGGTTGAGAATTTATTGCTGTTTACTTCGCAGGATCCGGGTCCACGACAAGTCACGGTCACGGTAAACTCCGGCCTGAGGGTGGTCGCTAGCCAGTTAGTCACACGATGGGACCACCAGTACGATACAGTACCCTTAGTACAAGTTTCGACTACTCGATTATCGAAAACGAAAACATACGATTCCGAGTCTTTGATTGGCTGAGAGCATCTCGTTCATCGACTAGATGGCTCTCTCAGCCAATAAAATAATTGGAATTGGGAGTCGATACGAAATAGAGAATCGAGCATTTCTTTTATTGTAACTCATACTAAGGGCACTGGTTTGTGTAAACTGTAAACCAATCCGTACTGTATCTGTACTAAAAAAGGGTTACAGCCACAAAAACTTACTCGTAATTGTGATGATAATAATACCTTCACAAATACTTAAAAAGACTTAAATACTTAACCGACTCAACTTACTTAACTTCTTACCTCTACTTAGCGGCTTTATTGATGCAGATTAGCTTCTTATTCATACCGATTAATTATGAATCGTTACGTAACCCATTATCCGAGTAGCGTAGCGAAGAAGAGTGATGTGTTCAACAATTTATGTATGTGTATATGTATGATTGTATATATCGAACGATCGTAGCTCATAGACTACACTTAGTACAAGTTTGCTCGTTTTCAATTACGAAGACGAAACCTTCCGATAGTTATAAAAGAATCTGACCGCCTCAGATTATAGAGAAAAGAAAAATGGCGGAATTAAAATAAAGAACAGTAGTCGTAATAACAAATACCTTAAAATTGCCTACAGTAAAAAGGTTGGTTTCCATTAAAATCAATTTAATAGCAGTAAACCCGCGGGAATAGGCTTGTATACTTTAAGTAGCGATACGTCAGATATATTGAGTCGTTCGTCTCTTTTTACGATCGCCCTTGACGTTATTCCGGTCAGTTCGCTATACAATAACTCCCTTCCCTAGTGATTGAATGGGAATAGTATCTTTGAGACTGACCTTTCTCAGCTATAGAAGCGTCCTAAAATATTTACATTTTGGGACCTAATGGTTCTGTGCCTAGATCTTTTATAGCTCTTTTTTAACGTAGCAAGTAATTATTATACGAATGGGCAAAATAAAACAGTTAATAAAGAAGGCGTCGATGACCTCGTCATAAATCGGGTGTTTCGCCTGATGGTATACAAAAACAAAAGTATTAAGTATGTATTCCTCCTGATGCTATCTAAGTATACTTAAACTTTATTTGTAAGTGCCACCGTAGGCCTATGCAAAATAAATGAGTTTGAATTTGAATTCTTAAAGTTAAAATTAAGTTTCCGTAACAAAGGATGCCAACGGAACCCTAGCATTCTCCACTGCCTGCTGTCCTCTCCGCTGTCCGTCCGTCTGTCACGTGGTTCTATAGTATGAACCATAATAGGTAGACACGTGAATTTTTCACAGATTATGTCTAACTATGGCCGCTGTAATAACAAATATTAAAAATATAATAAAATCATTGCACATACTTAATTTACTAATTAATTAATTTTAATATTTTAGAAAAAATATTGTTGGGATCTACGGAAGAAACCCTTCGTGTCTGACTCGTACTCGATCGTATTTTATTGAATTTTTTTTTTACAGTAAATTAAAAATGTAAAAACAGTTGTGCAATTGAACTGTATAATTACGGATGGCCATAATTATATTTTAGGTTGTTATTATGGCGAATAACTTAACAGTATACCCAATGTAGTTGAAAAATCATGAAAAATTTAGTGAATCGTGTTACGCGGCAGAAAATTGCTTAATTCTTGAAGGCATGAGACACTGCATAAATCCAGAACCAGGCATATATAATGCAGATGACGAAACAACCAGACCAAAATTAATTATGACAATCGATTTGTTAGTGTGTCCTACATTGAGAGCTGTGCCCCTAGTATGAGTTGCAAACAACAAATGCTCGATACACTATTTCGTATCGACTCCCGATTCCTCCTATTTTATTGGCTGAGCAAGCTATCGACTCGATGAACGAGACGCTCTTAGCCAATAAAAGAGTCGGGACCTTAAGTTTTCGTTTTCGATGATCGAGTAGTCTAAAACGAGCAAAACTTGTACTAAGGGTACTGTACATACATCGAAGGAATTGTGGGAAGCTGAAGCAATAATTCGACGACAATGGTTTTTCGCGAAGGATAAGATTACTGAGGAATTTAATTTCGATTCGATTCGATTCAAATAGAAATTTACAGTTCGATTACATGTGACCCAGATATCGATACGGTACAAAAATAAAGCGATAGAAAATTCAAAGTTAATGATCAGTGGATAGGATCATTGCTGTAGGCTCTCTCAGCCAATGAAATAGGCGGAATCGAGAGTCGATACGAAATAGTGTATCAAGCATTTTTTGATTGTAACTCATGCTAAGGGCTTTAGCTGACTTTACATGGTTGTAATTCGACCAGTCAATATTACAAGTGATGACTATTTTGAACTGCCCTCAAGAATATCGAGTCAGAATATGTATACAAAGTATTGAGCTCTAAGAAGGTTGTATTGTAATTTATAATATGTCTATAAAATCTGTTAATGTGATGGGTTCTAGAACTTTGATCTTGAGCATCGATATACCAAATAGAAAACTGTAAGTCGTAGGTACATTATTTGGAGAGTATGCAGTGCCCAAACATTTCAATATACAAAATGTATAATGAACTGGAATTTCCGCCTGCGGTTTTGCCAGCATAAACTTAATAATTATGATTTTTTTTCCGTTTTGTGACTTCGTATTCAAACCCGACTTCAGCCCCATTGGGGTAAATTTTTGAAAAAAAGCAGCTTATGTTCATCGTTATTCTATCTCCATTTTAATTTTTTTTTAATTCGGTCCAATAGTTTGGCCGTGAAAGCGTAACAGACAGACATACAGAGTTACTTTCGCATTTATAATATTAGCATGGATAAACTAAAACTTATTTTTCTAAGGTTTCAAAATTATTCGCAATGATTGACATTCTTGGGACGAAACGCAACTCTAGTTACATATATGAAAGCTATAAATTTCGTTGATGGGAACTAAGACAAATGTAATCTTTTAAAGGATCCACGATCCTTTAAACCCCGCCTCAACCGTACCAGGATCTAATGGAATTTGCTAAACAATGATTCAGAAATAACGATGTTAGAAAATATATCTATCTTCTATCTATATAAAAGCAAGTCACTAACGTATCTTTGACTTAACTAGACGATGTCTTCAAAACTACTTGACCTATGAATATAAAATTTGGCACAGAGGTAGTTTATGAGTAAGAGACGTCATCTAATAAAGGATTTTACGTTAAAGGATAAAATGGGTGAGAGTTTGTGGGCAACACCGCAGGCGGTAACTAGTATTTTATAAGTATATAAATGTTATAAAATACAGTAGAATGAAATAAAGTTCATGTCTTCATAGACATAATGCTGACACACACAATACAGCACACAAGAACAACGAACGAAAGATAAAAATAATCTTTACGTACTTTTTGGCGTCACAAATTTTACTTTTAGTAATTTTAAAATTAAAGTTTGAAAGTACACTCTAGATATTTATTTACTAACCTCAACATAAATGTAGCTATGGTAAATATACTAAAACCAATTAATAATATCTATCTATCAAAAGTAATAAGTAGGATATTTAACTAGTTTTAAACTTTCCGTCCTATTACCACTTTAATTCTTACAAACTGTAGAGAGCTCAATTGAATTTCTAAATCGGGCCATTAAATTCAATCATTATCTGTGATCACGTACAGATTAGTAATGAACAAACAAGCGTCCCTTTTACTCATTCTGTAATAGACAAGGATGAGACTACGTTGTCGAAGTGCTGAACACCGCATAAATTAGATAGACCATTCAGCAGGGCAAGCACGATTGGGTGACGAAAATTAATCGTATCATTATCAAAAATTTGGTGCGATATTACGTGTTTACAGCTTTACAGTCTAAAAGTTTCGTGGCATTGCTACACAATTATGTAATTTAATAATAATAAAGAATAAAATATATTAAAATCGTCTGACATATTATATAATTATCGCTTTTAATTGCATTATTATTTTGTTATTGCATTTATGAAAAAAAATACTTTTCTGTGATTAAATTGTTTATATTTTTGATAGATAATCTTATTTTAAAAGTGTGTGATTATATTACCAGATAATATTGTTAATAAATAATTTAATAAATAACACATATAGTCTAGCGACTTGTGTTGATTATAAGCGAACAAAGTTGGTCAATTTTATCGAGCTGGGCGAACGCTAGGAGTAATACTTCACTCATAGTTCTATATTTTTTTATGTATGTAGCCCAACGAAGATGTGGTCACGATATCCAGCCAGCTGTCACCGCCGTCTATGAACATTTGCAAAACCAGAGGAGTCGTCACTGCTATGCTGACTTTGAAGCGGAAAGGGATATGATGGGATAGGAGGAATAGGAAGGGTGGGAAGAGGGACTCGGGCTCTCAGGTACACCGGTTTACGACAAGTCGCTATTGACAATAGACTCCGGCCTGAGGGTGGTCGCTATTCAGTCAAATCTATACGATCTTAATTAAGGTTTACAAACATCCAACATACAGGTTGTGACAGTGACAGTGGAAAAAACGATCGGAGTCAACCGCACATCAGATACGACACGTCTCCAATACGCAATCGAATATCGACCGTGCAAACGCCAACTCGTTTCCGCGGCCATCTGTTTTTTTCATTCGGTTTCAAATACGAAATCTGCTCCCATTCGTTCATTCGTTCAGTGACATGCATAGATAGCGCTAGTTCAGTGAAGTGTGGAGTGGAGTGAATGAACATTTGCGTTGAAGTTGCTTTCGCGAAATGGATTTTTTGGCAAACCATTCGAATATTGTTACGTGTTGAAAGGCTCCTTGTATAATGTTTTCTTAGAATTTGTTTGAGAAACTTAAAGAATATATATCAAAAACTGTTGGAACATTTGCTAGAAACATGGTATTTGCCGATGGTAAAGCCTCACCGTGTAACCTGACTGGCTAGCGATCACTCTCAGGCTGGAGTCTGCCTTTGTGGTATTCCGTTAGTGCATCTGAAATGCAGATTTTCTTTCCACCCTTTTCTGTGGCGGCCCTTTGTTCTTATGAATTTGAAGTCACGAAACCTTGCATTATCCCAAGGAGCGTGGATATGCAACGTCAATCCCATCTTTCTCCCTCAAAGCCGACGTAGCCACTGTGGCCAATTCCCTGGTACTGCAAATGCCCATAGGTGGCAGTGACTACTTACCATCAGGAAGCCAGCCTTCTATCGTTGGGCTTATACGTTAAAAAGATTTAGTACTTCAATATAATTAGTACGGGGTAATCTGGGTTAAAATTTATCAAACAATAATAATACTGTTGGATCGTTTAATTCCTGATACAGTTGACTAAAGGCATAATATTTAAATTACATTAACGATAGCGCCGACTTGTGTTATTTATTATATTATTTATATATTTTTATTTATATATATTATTTCATACTTTGTAGGGCTTTTAAAGTCGGTTGATTATTTTTTGTTAAAGTGTTTATTTGAACATTAAATAAAATTGAAATAAGTTTATCTGTTCGGGAGCTTTGATACTACAGATAGACATACACATAAACAGACATCAAACTTTCATACTCCTCTTTTCCATCGGGAGTTTAAATTTAAAAAATAGTTCCCAAAATTCTTCAGTACCCTAAATAAAATTCATTTCTACTCATAAGCACTAAATAAAAGACAGTGTGATGAAAATTTGGTACAGAGAACATTTCAGTGCTATAATAGAACTAGCTCTACAAAAATTAATTTACAACGAGCTTTCTTGGGCAGAGAATAATGTGTGAGCACGTCAGTTACTTGTACTCATTTATGTCTGAAAATATGCATTCAAAATTCGACTTTAAGCTATAAAGTTTGAGTTTATTTTCGAGTAACTAGTATCACCGCCCGCAGTGAACGCAAACGTTATAAGGGCAATATCTCCTTATATTTATTATAGGGACGGTATGGCTAGTCCCTGGTTCCATATCCACAAGTTTCCCCACAAAATTTCTTATCTCACCTGTTTAAAGTTATAGCGATAGACAGAAAAAAGGGTTCGCAAGGGCCTCCGAAGCCCCAAAGGCAAGATAGCTGGAAAGACAAAGAGACCATTTAGTACCTACTTTATCTTTTAAT
>DWNK01000968.1:0-10184 GCA_018250315.1 Hyalothyrus neleus pemphigargyra | reverse complement strand
GTTTAGCACAGGGCTCAAGCGTTTCGACTCTACCGTTGTGCCGCGGCTATTGCGTTGAACAAAAATATTGACCAGCGAAGCGCTGACAAGACGGACATGAGACGCTCAGACAAACAACCAACTGTTGCGCTGTGAGCCATCGTGGACAATGTCTGTTGGTTTGACCAGCGGCAATTAACTGTAAATAAAACTAAGATCTCAACCCTACTTACCAATTAACTGTAAATAAAACTAAGATCTCAATCCTACTTACTGTTAATACAGCAGTAAAGCTTGATACAAATTTCGTAAGCATTATATATGCAGTGTACTTGTTCAGTGTTCTGATATTGTTGGTAGGTAATTTAAAAAAGGAGTTAACCATTATTGCAATTGCGGTTAGAATAACGATTTACTAATATGACAGTACATGAATATATTTATTCAGAATATAAATGTAGTGTAAAAAATGTAATTTATTCATGTTTAGATAATTTAGAATCTAGTTTTTTTTTTTTGTAATTGTTTGTAATTATGTATCTAAGATACTAATTAAATACATAAATTATATTTTGCAGATGGTATATAACTATTAGTACAAAAACGTTTGCCCTCTGAGTACTACTTTCGTAACAGAATCCCTAAGAAGAGCAATTACAGCAATTACGAAAAACGAATGTTTTGCCCAACGCAGCGCTGAAAAGATTTAGTCGCTCGGTTTAGGGGTCAGCCTAGCCTAGTTAAACATTGAATGGTTGCCTAATATTAATAATAGTAAATAATAAGTTAGTCTTATAATTCAACCGACTATTGCAGAATGCTTAATAAGAACGAAATGTTACAAAGAGGGTTTTTTATAAATTATATTAATAATAAATTTAATGTTATATTATTAGTTACTACATTAAACTAAAAATCATGTGATTAAATTAAAAGATACGTTTGATGATATTAACAAAGGAATTTAAAATATTAACCGTAACATAAGATTGTCAACGAGTCATTAATTTACTTAGGGAATTAAGAACGCAATTACGACCAGTCAGTCCTACGTATACACCAGTATTTCAAAGACAAGCAATTACAGCAATTACGCTGAAGACAAATATTGGCCAGCGCAGCGCTGACAAGGTGGTGTTTAGCCGCACGGCTGACAGCCGCCCATTCCGCTGCGCTCCCTCGGGGATCAGCGTACAGCCTAGCTCATAGAACAGCTGCCAGATAGAAATGATTGTAACTATATTAAAATTAAATAAATTATGCTAATAATATAGTAATACACAATATGTTTTAAGCATAGTACACATTTTTAGTGTGACTTATAATGTCAGGCAGAGGAAGCTTAAAAAAACTCCATAGGAACAATTCAAATCTATTGTTCCTTTTAATTATTAGTTTCCTTTTAATAATTATAAAACCTCCACGTTTAAATAGCCTGTTATGTAATACAATATTTAATTTTTTTAACATATTATATAACACAATATATCATAGTTTAAACTTTTAAAGCCTATATGACTCAGGGATAACGTTAATCATATTAGGGAAAGTATTTTTGAAATCGGACGAATAATTCCAGGAATTAGTCCCTACATCCTAGCTTACTCTTTATCTTATTGCTATAATGTATCATAACCTTGTGGAAAATAAAAAAGAAAAATTGTAAATATTTCCTGAATTGAAAATTCGCATATTAAGTACGGTCAAGAATTCCACATACCGTAACATGCGAATTCTGTCAGATTTTAATTCTATGGCTTCCTAGACAAACTACAATTAACTATAAATCAACGCAAGATTTATCCCATTTTCGATTTCGCTTTGCAACAGGAAATGGTTTATATGTTTTTTATGAATATCCAAATGGAAATTTCAATATTGTGAAATTACATATCTTTGTAAAATCATAACAAAAAAAATAACTATTTTATCAATACTAATATTGTAACTCTTAAATAAAGGTAAGGTAAAGGTAAACTACCAGAACACGACAAGATTGATGGTAGGACCAGCAAACACGATGGGATCTTATCACTAGCAAAAGTTCTTTTTTCTTTAGTAGAAGCTTCATAATAGCTTGAATGTAAATGGCCACGTCACGAATTTTTTAATCTCTAAAAATAAATATCCTATCAGATTCGTTATTATAGTATTTCTTTTTACCTATATTTCTCTCGCTAGTACAGTATAGCTCTCTCGTTCTACTGTCAATTATTTTTAATCTAATAATACGAGAGAAAAATAAATGAAAAAGCTATTGTTATCATTTTCAAATCAAATGTTTGAAAAACGTAAAGAGTGATAGTTTTTTATTTCAAAATAATAGATTTGCATAGACTTAAAATTGTTAGATCTACCGAAAAGTTGATTCAGTTGGTAACATTGGTTTGAGGCTTGTCTATCAATTATATCAAAAGGACACGTACATCACGTCTAACCAGTCGTGACCAGGAAAAAAGTGACTTGTACTATTAAATTAATTCACGGCAGCTTTATAATAGAAACATTAAACCTCCTACCATGCAATTTAGAATCAAAACAATTAACGTTATATTAAGTTATAGAAGTTTAATAACGTTCATGCTATTTTTACTGTTTCAAACTTTTAATTAAGTCTTCTCTAAATCGAGATTAATGCAAATTGATTTAATTTTAGGATTCCCGTACCCAAAGGTTGGCAACGAAATCCTCTCTATTTGTCTGTCCACTCGTCTGTCACGGGGCTGTCTTTTGAACCGTAATAGGTAGACACTTTAAATATGTTCACAGACTGTGTCTTATGTGACCTTTAATATTTACTATTTTATATTGCTCAGCGATAATCGATTGGCACTTGGCCGGTTTTGTTACTTCGATAACCAATATATGATATGACAGTTTATATATGTCAACCGTGAGGTCTGATAAGCTTCACACGTTCTAGTATATGAACCATAGTCTAGAAAATTGGTTTATAATAATCTTTTCTGAAAATATACTTATACGATATTCAGTCGTTAGTCGTTAGACAAAGAATAAAATAGTAGCAAAGTATACTGAAGCCTATACGAGTATAACATCCGTATAATATACTAAAGACACAATGTTGTTAGTAGCGATAAGAAATTGCACGCGCGATACAGATCTCATACACGGCAGTCGCGAAGATAATTATTTCGCTAAAGTTGACTTGTAGTGAAGTTTCTCTAATGAGTACGTTTATAGTCACTCTATTAATTAGCGAGTTCTGACTTTATTACAGTCTCATACCGTAACTATGTTGTTGTTAGGTTACATAAGTTACTTTGACCTAATAATGGCATGACTTAGGTAGTGTTTTATTGTAATATCTTTAGGTTACTTACCATATGTACGTCTAAAAGAGAATGCAGTCAAGCTGACGGTAAGTCATTGTCATTACTGCATAGACATCTGTAGTACTTAAACTCCATGTAGAACGTGAGTTCTTTTTGACGCCACAAATGCGTTGCCACTGATCAGTGTATCCACCAATGTGCTTTGAAGCAAAGAAGATGCTCTAGGCTCTAGCCCATTCTCAGTTCTGGGAAGAAAGGTTTAGCCATCTTAATTTTCGGGAACAAATAGGTATCTCGTATACCTATTTGTTCCCGAAAATCGAGATAGATAGTTGGATTGGATAGGATCGGCCCCAGACTGACCTTTTTTATGTTTAAGCCGAGTGATGAGGCAAGCGGAATACCTGATGGTAAGTAGTCACCGCCGCCTATGAACATTTGCAACGCCAAAGTAGCCGCCAATGCTCGCAGGCTAGGAAGGGAATGATGGGATTTACGATGCATGTCCACGCACCTCGAAGTAGAGTCACAGATATTAATAGATAGCAGTAACCACTTCACGTCAGAACTACGCACTATAAATATTATATATAAAAAAGTTCTAATAATAAAAACATATACTGAATATAAATTCTAAAATTTAGAAACTTTTAAGACTTTTAGATTATGCAAATGTTGGGTTCGATTTTTACATTTCTAGTTTTGAAATAAAGTAAAACAGACAGCTTGATAATGAGTAGAATTTTTGAAGACTTTAAAATTATTGAAATAGTACCTCCACGGGACAAAAAAATGTGCACTTAAAACTTTTGCAATTTATATTGAATGAGTGATATGTGAATATTTGAATACCAGTCGCGGTTTCAGAGAAGGAAGCAAAAAATTCCTTAAAGATTTGATCACGACGTGTATTTTATTTTTAAACTATCCTTCTGTCCGTCTCCGTCGCTTATAGTATGAAACATATTTTAGACACTTTTGTTGTAAAGATGTTGTAAGGATGATGATATTAATGTTAGCACATTGATCATCATCTTAATTAGTCAAATAAGACAGTTCTTAGCCATTTTATCATGTCTGCCAACCGACGTTTTAGTAGCTGCTGTAGTAGCTACTGAGAAGTTTTAGTAATATCAATAAAACTTATATGGAAACGAAACGTTAACACAGAAACAAACCTAATATTGCACTTGACAACAACATTTTGTCCTGTACATTCAAACTGCAAAAGTATGTTTGTACGTACAGTATTGCGAGATTTATGTTACGGTTGAATTTCGATAAACGGGCAATCAGCCGTTGTTACTGTTATTATTAATTAAACTTAAAATGTACAACATATTATTTATGATATATTTTGTACATTTTAAGCTTAATTCTAATGGTATCTAGCCACTACCAACATGAAAACATGTGGTTCTATTTAAATAGAATATAAATATCGCAAATATAAATATTTGCGAATAATTGGAAGCCATTTTCCGAAATAAATTTTGTTCACCAGATATCAGGTTTTACCTGTGATGGATAATATATACGTCCCTATCAAGTTGCAAATATCCATTACTAAGACCAAATTGGATACAATATCGTTAAAGTTATTCCGTCGATGAAATCGATTCCACCATAGAAATACGAATTTGAAATTCGTAACTCGCTTTGAAGTTGGATCGTTTCAATAAACTATTGCGGCGAAACCTGGCAACGCTTTGTTTTAGTAAATAATTCGACCAATCATGTGATGCCATTGATTAGATGATTAATATTTGGCTGCGAATCTTTGAACACTGCTCTACAGACAAATGGCAGAGGCCTAGCGCCGAATAACGAAGAGGCAGGCAAGATACCTGATGGTCAATAATGACCGCCACCTATGAACGTTTGCAACACTAGAGGAGTTACTAATGCTCGGCTTTAAAGGGAAAAGAAACGGGATAGGATATAATGGATGGGAAGGGAGGGGCTCTGGCTCTCAGGCGCACTACTGGAACACGACCTAGTGGTTAGCTAGTCTGTTATTTTCACTATCATCTACATGGATAACTTAACGTGCGAAACATTAAAGCGTATTAAGTTTTGTCACCTGCTGACAACCATCCAGATTCCGACTACGCCAAATGAAGCATAACTTTTTGGTTATGGAATGGTGGAATATGTTTACATATTCCACCATTCCATAACCAAAAAGTTGGAATATGTTTACATATTCCACCATTCCATATAGCCCGAATAGGAATTTGCGGACTTCCTGACGATTGTGTTTTTTCAAGCTTCTATTTAATTTCAGTTATTGTTTACTATTTATAGGTATTTAAGAATTTAGTATTTTCATATCTTATATCCTGCACAAATTGCATGATTCCCAAAATTGTGTTCTTACAATTCGGGCCCATACTTGAACACGTAAAAATGTAGCGTCGACAATTTAAACCAAACCAAGAAACCTTGAATTCCAGTGCATACCTTGGCATTGTTCATTCATAGGGCAATATCTACTTACAGTACCCGCTGCATCCCGCTTAAGGATCATCAAAGAACTTGTCACGTAGGCAATAAACTCACGGCGTCACCACGAAAGGTGGTCGTTACAAAAAGTTCGGAGGCGGGAGCTGCAAGTCAATTAGGATGTTACCTCTGTTGTATGCCGACGTGGGATTGCTTACTTTGTTGAATATTTGGTAAGAAGACAGTACCTTTAGGTCAGAAGTCGAATAATATTAAAACCAAATAGTTAACCATTAAGCTTAATTTTATTTTTACATCCTACAGGAACATTGTCACAACTTTATAATAAACTCAATTCAAGCCGAGATTGCAGAGAGATTTGAAAATTTTCAAACAATCGTTTTTTTCGCCGTAAGCCAAGCTGGTTAAGAAAGTCTACCGACTATCAATATAGTCATAGTTTTTATAGCCTATGGCGTCTATAACTGCTTATGACGTGAAGATGGCTTAATAGGTCATCTTCTGACGTTAGAATATTTCAAAGCATTTGCTATGTCAGCAGCTATCTTTTTTTGTAAGTCATATGTGTAAATTCGACAAGACTGGATTAATCTTACCGTCATTGTTATGGAAGATTTGAATGCAATAGTAGGACTGCACTGTAAATGTAAATATGATATAGGACACAGCAGTATCTAATAGTTTCCTTTATATGTGCAAGACCTTGCTTTTTGCAAAATTTCATTATTGTAGCTCAAAAGCAGGTACCCATAGACTTTGTTCCCATTCAAGAGTGTGAAATATGCGACATAAATGGCAGGCAGTATCTATCGATTTTTTTCATTCATATGTTTGATTTTTCACAACTGCAAGGGCCTGCAGAGCTGAGTATTTAACATAAATTTTAACTGGATACCTCCGCACGTTAGACAAACAAAAGCTTTCTACAAACAGACAGACGGACAACTAGATGATCCTATAAGGATTCCCGTTTTTCTTTTTGAGGTATGTAACCCTAAAAATGAGTCTAAAGAATACAGGAGTGGCAGTTAATATTTATGTTTCAAGTATCGAAGTATAAGTAAACAAATATAGCCAGAGAACCGACGACTAATGTCGGTCACGCGCAATGCGCAAGCACGAAGTGCGCACGCGCATCGCAAGCTAATTGAGCTTTTGTACGTCGTGAAGATACCACAGCTCTTTTTCTTATTTTTTTTTACAACAAAACAATACATAAATTAGGTCCATTTTGCATGTGTTGTGGGATCCACTAGAATAAAGAACCTGAGGATAATAGTAACAGAACTTCCAGATTTAATTTTGTTACTTACAACATTGAATTAAGTATTGTGTGATAGCACTTAATTTTAAAAATTAAAAAAAAGTTTAACCGACATAAAAAAAGAGGAGGTTCGGCTGTATGTATGTTTTTCATTAAGGCGTAATATTATTAAACACATTTTTTAGTTTCCAACAAGCCAGTGAAGTCAGGCCGGACCGGAGTTAGAACCGGTCAGGTTTATTACTGACTAAAAATTAAGTTCCAAAATATTATCGGACGTAACACAATATAAAGTACATATTTTATATATTTTAGTTTTTTTTTATTTTTTGACAATATTACATAACTAATAATTCAATTGTGTATAAAAATAATTTTATTACACCAAACATGCCTTTATGTGACACATACACATCCAAACAACTTTAACGCTTCTGCTCAACTTGACAAACTTCATGCTTCAAAACCAGAAATAGCGGTGCAAAGCGCCGAAGAAATTTCAAAACCATGTCAATTCGACGCCTAAAAAGTTGAACTGGAACTCGAACTCGCGACACCCGATCGCGTGTTAAATTAAACATGAATTGCCAACGCCGAAAACCGACCACGCCTTAACACGCGGGACGAGTCGCCCCGCCTGCTCCGCCCATCACTAATTATTATAACCGGTTGTTTGTAACCGTCGTAATTAGTGACCGATCAGGGCCACCTGTTGGGCCCTGTACCTTAAGAACGCGGTAGCCGTTACTTACTTATAGTATGTATTTATGTTATTATTGTTTCAGAAAGAAAACTAAAAAATATGTGGTGAATAGAATGTATAAGTTCCGTATAAATTTCAGGTTTTAAATACCTTAAAAATTGTTGCCTTAAATATTTTAAATGACTTAAAGAATGATTTGCTATAACTCTTAGTACAATTAAATGTCGTTGATTCCTGCAACATTGATGTACAGAAAGATCAATAACGGAGATAACGTGGAGCCTTGAACAACACTTGACAGATTTCCAATTCCAGATTTCGTAAAACTTAGCAAAATATTATTCTAGGCAATCACAGCATTGAAATACACCTGACAATTCGAAACACAGACATGTATCTATTACTAAAGACATTAATCGTCTACATTCGACACTAAGGACACCTATCGGAGCATGTTTGACGTCTATTGCGGCACTATTTTACAGCCATGCCCTATTAGCCAGTTATTGGCCAATATTGCAAAGGTATTGTCCATACTCCTCCGCAACCGGTAACGAAATTACCCTTATTACACCGAGACAAGGCGGAATGTTAGACGTTGTGCGCGTCCTATAAATCACGGTTCGCAACCGATTCAGATTGCTTACTAGTAAATGGTAATATTTTTACATCGCAAATATTACTATGTAGTAAATCGTATTACTTAAGTAAGGCAAAATCTTACTACATAGTAAAGTTTTAAAGCAGCGGTTGCAGTGATAGCCAAGCGGTTAGGAATTATGCTCTCCAACCCGTGGTTTCGGATTCGATTCCCAAGCCACCTCCATCTTTTCGGAAATGTGTTCATATTAGGATCTAATAAGCCTTTCGTTATTGGTGAAGGAAAACATGAGTATAGTACTTCGGAGTATCTTTCTTAATAAAGGTTTGAAGGTCAATAATAATAATAAAAACGTAAGTCCGTATCTTATCCAAAAACTTCAGACTTAAACAGAGCATCGAAACGCTTAGCATAATGAGGGATGAATATATCAGATGGAATAAAAATATAGAGATTAATTTTCTTCAAAATACCGTTTTATATTTAACTTACTCCAGGTATTTTCATTATTAATCATATCTATCACGGGCTGTCTTCTTTATTTGACAAGTAAATTGAAATCAGTATTAAATAGAAGGTTAACCTAAAGTCAGTTTTACTTCAGATTATCCAAAATATTCTATTTATACGTAGACATGCTATTTCTTTATAAGCCATGATTAGATTCCAAGATGGATATTGACACAGTGCTCATTTAAATCTTACTACAGCAAACATTTCTCAATAGCAAAACGTATGATTACAATCTGAAGACTCCGCATATACTTCATCTAGGCCTAAGCATCCGTAGAGCGAGATTGATTACACTGTATAAGCAAAAAGTACAAAACGATGCAGACTAGACCGGCGAGGAGCGCCTCAGGCGGACTCCGATAGAAAATTATTAAGAAAATTAAATGATCTACTGTGTGCCGGTTCAAAGATATGCCAATTATTGATACGATCTCCACGCGCTCGACTGGTGAAAAATGTGTGGGTAGTACCTCAGAGTTGCGATTTAGTTATGCGCCTATCTGTTTTCCATCTCGGGTTTAATGCTAATGGTAATTGATTATGTATTTGTTACTCAACAGTTTTTGCTACGTGAAATGTTAATGGAAACACCCGCCTCTGCTTACTCATTTGTTATGTTAAGCGTCAGAATACTTAACTTAGAAAGCTTCTTCTTATATTATACACTTAAGATACAATAATTAATTTTGAGTGTTGTTTTACTATTCATGAAATTTTGATAAAAGCTCTAGGTAATTGATAAGAACGATAAAATGGAAAGACTGTTTTTATTACTTACTAGCTTTCTACCTGCGGCTTCGCCCGCGTTGACTACATGATTTTGTGTATTTTCCCGTTCAATCCCACTTCACCCTCATACTGATAGAAATTGAAAAATGTAGCCTATATTCATCGTTAAACTGCAAACTATCTCCATATTAAATTCCATAACATTCGGTTCAATAGTTTTTCCGTAAAAACGTAACAGACAGACAGACAGAGTTAATTTCGCATTTATAATATTAGTTTTTGATGCTGTCTGAAGCGCAGAGGTGAGTGACTTGGGAACTAATACATTCTTTTTCAGTTTACAACACTAGTATTACCTCTATAGATGACAGCTACAACAATTAGGACCAAAATAACGAAATAATAGTCTATACTCTATAGGCAATGCAGAGAACTAAACTAAAATAGAGATCAGTGAAAAAGAAAGTCTGCTTGTAAAGGTACAGTTAGATATTTTAACAAACAATGATGTATGAATGACAACACCGTGTCAATCATGTTACCTGTCACTGAATGGCGTGCCCGAAATGTTCTCGAGAGACATTTCGTCACTAACAATAAAATGTTTGAATGTTTTTTCATCCGTTATATACA
>DWNK01000967.1:0-10193 GCA_018250315.1 Hyalothyrus neleus pemphigargyra | reverse complement strand
ATCAGAACACGACAAGTCGCTATTGACGGTTGACTTCGGTCTGAGGGTGGTCGCTAGCCAGTCAGGTCACACGATGGGACCTTACCACCGGCAGATAATAAATTACAACAGGGAGCCATTATTATAGACCAACTGCTATAAAATATATACATACTTCTGAGATAAATTTAATTATTGCTTATGATTACTTAATTACATAATGTTGAATAAATTAATTAATTTAGTTCAGGCGGTCACTAAGACATCCACATATGTACATGTGTTATATGTGTATAGATATATGGTTTATAAATGTATGTATAATGTATAATATACTTATATAAACTTACTACAGGACACTCAGACAAAATCAATTTGTAAAGAAGACCTAAATAATGTTAGAGTAAGACAATTCAGACGCAAATTAGAATGAACGATCGAGCTCACTTCAACGGCTTCATTGAATTCGTACGATCCGCCATTTTTATAATAGAGATTGAAAACCTTTGAAATTGAATTGGAAAAACAGCGTATTTTCTAGGTTACCCAATATCGTGGGCTGAATCCGAGCGATATCTCCCACAGAATTCGACTGAAAATAAAACATTAAAATCACACAGCTTTTAAAAAACTACAGGGACTGCATAACTTTCCGAAGTGGAAAGTTCGTAAAGATTTTGACATTAGCGGTCACTGTAACTCCGGTCTGTGCTTGACGTTGCTTAAAATATTTGACCGCATATGATTTACACAAGCCGCGGGGCAATTCGCTCTTACCTATATATAAAGAGAATGGCAATTCATTCACGTATCACTAAACACGATATCTCGAAATCCACTTGACCTCTGAAGATCTAATACGAATTATAAGAAGAGAAAATTCCTTCAAAAGAAAACTCCACTCATAAAAGGATAGAATGGAGGGAGTGAGTTTATATGAAATTTAGAAATTATCTGTTTAAACATGAAATTACATCTCCTGGGAGGTTAAAAATAGGGATCAAAGTTTGTATAGGAAACAGTACCCTTAGTACAAGTTTTGCACGTTTGCGACTACTCGAACATCGAAAACGAAAACTTCCGATTCCAACTCCTTGACTGGCTGCGGCTGGCATCTCGTTCATCGAGTTGATGGCTCACTCAACCAATGCTTGAATTGGGAGTCGCTAGGAAATAGTGTATCGAGCATTTTTTGATTGCAACTCATACTAAGGGTACAGAATCGTGTTCTCCACGCGAAAAGTACCTGCCTTCGTAATCAATACATATCTTTCAAATAAACATCGAGCTTCATAAAGACTTATACGTAAGCATCGGTCTGTCTATATGTGCTGTATCTCGAGTGCTATCTACGGTCCGATTGATTCTGTCCAATTAAACCTGAAGTACTCAGATGCTGTGCTAAATTGGAGAGCCACTTGGTCCGAAGGGGCTTTATTTGTGTGTGTGGTTAGCTGATCTTTATTTTTGGCTTATGGCTCACCTAGCTCCGTATCTAACTTTGTTTCTCTGGTCATTAGATTAATTTATCCCATTACTCAAAAAACAGCGATAGCCGATGCCACCAAGTTAAAAATGAATGCCGCATTGGAAATAGCTTGTGCGATGGAAAGCGCCCAGCGGATCGCTTGCGGTAGCGGCATGGTAATTAAAAGCGAGCCGGTGATGTAAACGGGGATGCCGCAGCTCATATGATGCTGCAAATTGTGGTTATCGACATCTCACGCATCATAATTGCGGGGTTAAAAGACATTTGCAAAAGATATGCGCGAGTAAAAAAACTGAAAGTGTTAAAAAACATGTAACTGAGCTAAATTCGGACCTTCGGTGCCCTGATACACTAAAATCGACCGCATTGATCACTGAGATTCAAAGTTTTTGAGCATTGCGACCTTACTATGGAAGTCTGGTATTCCAGATGGGCACCTTGACTAATCTATATCGTCGTTGTCGTTCGTTATCAACCCACTATTGGCTCACTGCTGGACTTGGGTCGCCGTTTAAAACAAGAAGCATTAGCCATAGTCTACCGCGCTGGCCAAGTGTGCATTGTTAGATTTCACACTCAGAACTCATACAGAACTCTGTTTTATCGATAAAGTTAAACATTGTGATCATATTTACGAGCTACAATTTTTTTTTTATAATTATTTATTTTCTCACATCTCCCATACCCACCTTACGATATCAGCATTTTTCCATTCTTGTACGCGAACGGCAACGGACAAAATGGAGAGTTCCCTTTCTTCTTTCTAGACTTAGTAGCGTCGTCGTGTTAGAACAATTTTATGAGTATAGATTTCAATAATTTACAAGATTGTCAGGGTGCTCGTGGACGAAGTAAAAGTGCATACAATGGGCAGTGCAACAAACTAATATTCTTCTAGTCGTTAGGAGCGAACAAAATAATAATATATTAGGAAATTTCCTCTGACGTTTCCTTGATATTTATGTCTTTTGTCAAGGAGTACTTTAACAATGAAGCTAATAGAAGACCCGGCAAACAGTTTTATGTGAACCCAGAAGCCTATTCACCCCAATGCTCTCTAATTTTGTGAGGTCCCTTGATTTTCCTTATAATATGAAGCTATTTAGGACTGAGGCCTTCGTATATGTATTGATAAGGTTTATAAGAGGTGGTTTTAATAAAGGTGGATATTATGGCAACGGCACCTCCGCGCATCAGATCTTTCTTGTAGCATCAATGCTTACACACTATAATTTTGCTGGTGGTAAGGTTTCAACGTGGGACCTGACCGGATAGCGATCACCCTCAGGCTGTCTACCGTCTAAGTCTTGTCGTGTTTAAACAATTTTCTTGTTTATTACTATTTTAATACACGTCTAGTCATAAACAAAACATTTCGTCGTCAATTTGCCGCTGAGAGCAGCAAATTGATTCCTGTATCGATAAATATCTGTGGCGGTCGCTTTGAGCGATGATGTTGGTAAAGATAAGGACACTTCGAAAGCGTTTAGTACTAACTACTAAATGAATGGGATTATCTCTCCGGTAATATTGTGTCAGTATCGGGTTGGTATCATTATCGGCTAATGTGAAAACACCTACTGATAATTTAGCTTCGAATGTCGTCGCGTAATCACTTACAAATAAGAAAAGTCAAAAGGAGGGTTGTGAATTTGATACACCGTATTATTTTTAACAACTAAACCAACAACTTTCTCCTACACTCCATTCTATGTCGAATGTTTTACGTAACAAGGTCGAGAATATCGTTTGGTCGAATACAACTTCTACATAGGTATTGTCGGGGTCAACGACTTGCTTGGTGCCGCGAAAATCGAGCATAAATAGTATAAATTATTCACTTTATTCGGGATCTCATAAAGACACAAAATTTAAATAAATATTATAAAGCTGAAGTTTGTTTGTTTGGTTGAATGTCTGACATGTCGTAATCTCAGGAACTATAAGCGGGTGAAACCGCGAAGCACAGTATGTTATATGATATCAACATTACACCATATTGGAGTAGTGCAGATAATAAACGCGCACCCTATATACAAGGGATCCGATAAGGTTGTTATCGACACCTCCGGCGGAATCAACCCGTCGATTCAGAACAGCCTCGACCGGCGACGTGACGATCCTAACTAAATATTACAAACTTCCACCTATTTATACCTGCCTCATAGATTTTTTTATGTTTAGAGGAGTCGCCAATATTCGCTGGCTATATTCAATGGAAAAGGATATAAAGGATGGGAAGGCTGGAAAATGGGACTCTGGGAAAAACGACAAGTCGCTATTAACGGTAGATCCCGGCCCGAGAGTGGTCTGGCCAGTCAGCTCACACCATGGGACCTTACCAGCAAGATGTATATCTTGCTGGTAAGGTCCCATGGTGTCTTGTCTTTATGTACAAAATGTGTATGGTTGCTCATACATATTTTCAAGGATATCGTTCACAATAACCCTGACAACATCTCCAGCCAATACAACTTTACGACGTCCCGGAAACCCCTTGAGTGTAGTACTCGGATTTTGTGCCTTGGCTTTGTGAATCGGAGGATAAAAATATTTCGACAAAGGATAACCTTTTGTACTTTCCATTATGATTTGGATTAGATATTGGCATATTTACTATTATGTTTTTCAATACAGTCCCAGTACGCTTGTAAGTAATACAGAGTTGGAAAAGCGGGTTTCCGCTTCGCTATAAGAGATTATGCTACTTTTATTCCTGAACTATATAATCTAAGTATGACCAAATAAGTATTTCGTATGTACATAAAAGCTCCAAGCAGATACGAATGGACTTCTGATAATTACTAATAGTTACCTGGAAAATAATCTGGAGCAATTATAAATTCAAAGTTTTTTAGTTTGCTTATTCTAACCTTTATTTGTAAGTTTTTATCTAATATATTAAAAAGTCCTCACATTTCGTTTTGAATATGAATGCCTGATAATGCCTTTTTTGGAACTGTTTTTTATTCCAAGTCCTATAAATTCTCAACACATTTTTTCCCCCTAAAACCTTTCTAAAAACCATCACTCACTTAAAATTACGTCAAATCGCAACCGTTGTATTAAATATTAAAAAAATAATCCCCTCTCATATCCGTACCTAAAAATGTGATAAACTTGGAAACGTAAATAAAAGTAAAATATTGGACCGTGAAATGTTTTGTGAATTTACTCCTGCGTCCGCGGAGTGAACTCGACTATTGAAAGTTGGAAACAAACAGTGCACGCTCCCTATATCAAACAGAGTGCAGAATGTCATCGAAAAATGGATGTCGTAGGGTTGAGAACCGTTGGCTGTTAGCATTATCGTTTTATGGTATAGGAGCAACTTTTAATTTAACAGAGCTAAAATTTTCTACATGATTCCTGGCTTGCGAAAGAATAAGGAAGCCTTCCTGATACTTACAGTATTTACTGACTAACCTCCATAGATCCCAAAAGTCTCCTTTTATGTACAGGAGTTACCGTATCAGTAAACTACTATATTAAAAAAAGGTTTGTGGTAAGCTCCCATTATGTTAGCTGATTACACCTCAGTAGGAACTCTACTGTTAATAGTTACTATCCATAGTTGATTCGCTAGGCTTAAACATAATAAAACAATCGTAAAGAAGTAGCAAACGAGCATGCAGTCCACATCGTGGTAAATGGTCTTCTATGGACATTTGTAACTAGCATGGAGACGCCTAAGATGTTTGCCTCATACAGAAATCAGCTTACAAGAGGTAATTTCGTTTATCCGCCTTACAAGAACAAACAATAGTATAGAAGTAACAAACAAGTATACAGTGCACATCATGGTAAATAATCGCTTATGGACGTTTGTAACGATAAAAAGACCAATGATACGTATGCTTTGGGTTCAATTCGCGCCTCGTTGGAAGACCCTCATATCATAGGTTTTGGAATCAAGCTCATTCGACATCTTGCACGTACTTTACTGCAATGCCTAAATGCGATTGGAAGGCTCGCTTACTACACCTCTCACTATTACACGAACACCGCTACGGACACGTTAAGTTTTATACTCGCCATTTTCAATGTAATAATTCAAGTTTTACAATATTTATTCTCGTAGGGGACTGTTCAATTCACGATACTTCTGCAACAAGTGGTGTCGTGTGACCTGACTAGCCACCGACAACCGTCAAGCCGGAGTCTACCGTCAATAGTCTCGTGTTCCAGTAGTAAGCCTGAGAGCCAGAATCCCTTTTCCCATCCTGTTCATACAATTCCACCCCTTTTCCCTTTAAAGCCGGCGAGCATTGGCGGCTCCTCTGGTGTTGCAAATGTTCATAGGCGGTGGTGACAACTTACCACCAGGTATTTTGCCTGCCTCCTTGTTTGGCTTACACATAAAAAAAAATAAAACCGTTCACCGAAAATATTTTATTAATTCATTTACCCACCGCAAATTAAATTGACATTTTCAGATTCAGAGCGTTTATTGAAAATCAACAGCTCGTATAATTAGTACCAATAATAGGTCAGTATGTATAAGATTATATGAGTGTTTTAATGTATGTAATGGATCAAAACATCCATTACATACATTAAAAAACTCATACAATCTGAGTATTAATTGTAGTGATAACTGAGTGATATTTAGGTGACACTTCTAACTATTTACTATATACTAACACATCACACGCATTAATAAGGCTTCGTCTTTTAATATACATTCAAGTTTTGATATTTATTTCCAGCAAAACTGTCCATTTCATGATTCCCTTGTAAAAAGTGAAATAAAACCGCTCACCGAAAACGTTTTATTTATTCAGTTATTGGACCGCAACGTTCACATTTGCAGACTCAGAGACTATTGGAAATCAACAGCTTCCGTAATTGGTACCACTAATAGAAGCGTTTTCAGACAGTTTTATAACCTTTTTGAATTTATTTTATTTATTGAAACGATTTTAAGTAAGTGAGCTGTAACTAATAGGTTAAGTTAGATTCTAACTACTAAGTAGAAAAGGTTAAGTTAGAACTACTAAGTAGAAGTCCAAGTAGTTACCTTATCACATTTAAAAAATTAGAATGAGCAGATGAACGAATGTTTATGTATTGGGTATCTGACCTTCTGAAACCAAATTGAAATATATGTAGCTTGTGACTGCGGCGTCGGTCGCGTTGTACTATAGAAACTCTTATAGACTGCGTTAATAGCAGCAACTAGCATATTGAATAAGTTTATAATGTTAAATAAGATCAGGGATACTAACTTTCATTAAAATCGGTGTTGTAGATTTTACGTGACTGTCATACAAAAATTAAATCTATGTTAGTCTTATTATATATATAGACTAGCTGTCCACCGTGGTTTCACCCGCTTTAATTTGATCCCTAAAAATAAAGGGGCGAGTGGTGGTGGTAAAATTGAAATTATATTTTCCCGGTTTTGCAACATATAGTCTTCCTCGATAAATGTTTCCTCGAAAAAATTCTCTCCAACGCAAAAAGAATTTTTCAATTTAAAATAGTAGTTAATGAGATTAGCTCGTTCAACCGAACAAGCAAACTCTTCAGCTTTACAATATTAGTAAAGATATATATAATGTATCGTTGCGTGGGGGTATAAACTATTACGATACCAAAATCGGTCCAATAGATTTTACGTGGTTGGCGCACAAATTATAGTTAACACACAACAATGATCGCGAATAAATCTGCGTAGTCCTCGAGTCTGCCGCTACGAAGCATCTACGGCGTAGTACTATACAAACGTAGCATTCTACGAGCTCTACGAGCAAGGCTACGAAACCCACTAAATTAAACTTAAGTGGGTTTAGTATTCAGTTCAGGAATTTTTTATATTTATATTGTCATATTATCATTGATATTTTCTTCACGAAACTTGAAAATGTTATTTACTTTTTTTTCTGGATTCCTCACTGTTCGTGGATTGATAGGCAAGCAATTCCACTAATGTTAAGTGATCATTTACGTCTAAGTAGCTAACGTCTAATGGGGCAGAAGTTTACCTAAGGTCGGTAATAAATGCGGTCCCTGAGGATTAAGTTGAACGTCTCTTCTAAAGCTACGGATCCATTAGACAAACACTTTGTAGCTGACTATCGACTCTGAGCTGCATATTAGAAGGAAACCAGTACCGTTAATGTAAATTGCCATCAAAGAGTGCTCGATATACTAGTTCGTATCGACCTTTGTAACGTAACGAGACCTTCTGAGCCAATCAAAACGTCGGAATTAAATCTCGATACGACAGAGTATAAAGTAGTTTTTATTGCAACGTATACCAAGGGTACAGCTACACGTCAGCTAGCTGACTCTCAGCTGCAAACTCAAGTTGTGTCTATAGTCCGTAAAAAACGTAACAGCAAATTACGTACGTGCCTATGTGTTCTTGCAAGCTGGGAGCTGACTGAAGGAGCGTTCTCCTCCAGTCGTTCTTCAGTCTAGTTAAACTCCGTGAACTGTGTACGCGTTTTGTGATACTTTATCTAAATTATATAGAAGGTAAACAGTTAGCCGCTAACTATTTGCCTAGTGGCCTTAAGACTGAGTAGGTTGGTATTAAATCAGACCACAGCATTGAAAACTAGTACAGTCCAAAATATCAACAATTTATTTCTCCTATGACGGTTTAAGAGGTATAATCAAAATATTAATAATAATAACAAATTCAACGATATAGATTCAGCCATTCCAAAGACCCAAAAAAGAAGCGCACACGATTGAAATCTAAATTTGATTGAAACGTGCACTATTTCTATTTTAGTTCTTTTTACTAGAAATTCTTTCAATCTTTTCAAAGGTCGAACGTCAAAAATAATTAAATGCTTCACAACTCTGTTCAAAAAATAACTTTATGCCGTTAACCTATGTTTGACATTTGCGTGATAACTTGGATTTTATATTTTTTTTAGATTTGATAGTAGCACGGAAGCATGCAGTCCACCTATTGGTCTGTGTTCACTGCCGACCATAGACATTTGTAACCCACTCATAACTATGTCTATGAAATAAACCATATACAAGAGGAGTACTACCTGAAGTCGATCTCAGATGCGATCGACTTCAGGTAGTACTGTCGATGATCTGATCTGATCGATCACTGTCTGGGAACTAAAATGATTGCTTCATATGAAAGCGAGCTGACTACCTAAACACAAGAATTGCCTAAGTTAGAAGTGGGTGTGGTGGTGAGTGGTGGAGAGTGGTGATACTTCAATCCGGTCGCCGGTACCTGGTTAAACCGCACTGAATCTGGCATTTTGTGTTTTCGTATTTTAATGCCACTTTTAGAAGTGATACAAGTGCGCGAAAATATATTAATGTTTTAAATTAAATGACAAAAATCGCATCTCAAAAAATGTGGTTGCCCGAAGAGTAATTCATATTAATACTATAAATGCGAAAGTAACTCTGTCTGTCTGTTATGCTTTCACGGGAAAACTGCTTAACGGAATGTAATGAAATTTAACTTGGAGATAGTTTCAAATATGGACATGAACATAGGCTAATTTTCTTGAAAATCAACCCCTTTGGAGGTGAAGTGGGGGTGGGAAAGGTGGAGGTAAAGGGAAGCTAGTGCCCCATAAAACGGTTTCTCTTCTCGGCCAGGTGGATTTTTCAATGACGAGTTTAGATGTTTTTTCTCGGTATTAGTATACATATTATTGTGTGTGTCTAGGTTACCCATGGCACAGGAAAATCTACTGTGAACATATGAGTGTAGAAAGAATTTCAAGTGTAAATACGTCGCTAAACTCTTTTCCGACATTTTTAGCCAATCACAGGCATTATAAACAATTTTTGATCTTATTCCATTGATAGCACTTGTAGCTACATTTTCTGTAAATATTTTTCTGATAGCTTCAAATTGCTGAAAGCTTTATCACACCTTCTTATTTACCTTTGAGTGCGACACTTGAGATCTCTGGCAGCCTGGGGCCAATCTCTACGACGTTGGTTTTATAACTAGCTCTTGTGTATGACTCAACTAAGACAATATATTGTAATTTTAATTACTAACTCGTTCCGCAAACTTTGAAACCGTCGTTAAGTTATGAGAATGCATTAGTTGATTGGATTTTGAAATATTGTCTACAGCAACGCTATAGATTTTATACTGAATTCAAAAATTTATGAAAACGCTCTAACTTTTCAAAGTTAGTTTACATTGCGCTATGATATAAGAACTCTTTTTCAAAGCCGCCGTAGCTAATACTTCTAGCGTTGCAAATGTGCGTGCGGCGGTGACCTCTTACTATCAGGTGGGTCGATGGCTTTTTTGTTAGGCTTATGCATAAAAAATCATCGACACTTAGCTCACAGGTTTTGTATAGTGGTTAAGCTAGTGTGGTTAAAAGCGAAGTTCGAGTTTGAAATCCAGGCATGTATTTGTTATTATTTTACAAACTTGTTATTATTTTATAAATTAGACTTATAACTAAATATTTGACTTATTTTACTTGCTTTATCGGTAAAAGTAAACGACAACAAATTAAAAATAATTTAAATGGGATATTTTTCAAATAGAAAACTATATAAGTAAAATTTATTTTATATTATTAAAACTTAAGAAAACAACGTTTTATTCTTTGAGAGGTATTCATTATAAGTATTCAAAATTAGTACTAACACTTACGTTAACGTGCTATTCGGGTATTATCATAACTTAAATGGGGCGAGGCGAGGCGTCTGACTGATGGTCTACGCTAGCCTTGAGCTAATGAAGCTAGCGATTAGACATATC
>DWNK01000966.1:0-10194 GCA_018250315.1 Hyalothyrus neleus pemphigargyra | reverse complement strand
GCTGGATCTGCGGCTGGCTTCTCTCGCCCATTGCACCAGGTGCACAGTTCTCACTGGATTCTGAGGGGTATTTCCATGTGTTACCTTGTATGTCACTAAAACGGGGATCCTCGGTAGGCGACCTTGCCATTATGGTTAGTTCTGTCGGACCCGATCGATATTTCTATAGAACGTTATTACACACTAAGCACTAATTTAACATGTTTAGAATACGCAGTATAGTCTATAATTATCCTTGTTTATTAGTAAAATTTAGAGGAAACTACACGCTTTTCACATTTTTCATTGACACTTTGTTTGTTGTTATTATTACTCTTCTTACACTGACAAAAATAACGCAGGCATACAGCCAAGAAACTCTAATCATTTATTGGGTCTTCAACATAATTATTATGCTTATATTTCAGATTTAAATATTACGATACAATTTTAAACATGTGCTTATTTTATTTTAGTTAAAATTAATTAATAAATATTGGCGAGTTACGGAACGGAATGGAGTGCCTGTTACATTATACTTAGCAATAAAAAGCGTCAAAGTTTATGTTTCATGGATTAATAAGTAATGCCTAATGTTATGTTATTTAATTATTATTAATCACACGTACTAAACATAATATGATTTTTGTTTTCATTCTTACTGAGGTCACTTACTGACAGATATTATATTATGCTCGTGTTATATCGAATCTGCAGGCATATCAGTGCTCTCGCCATGACGAGCCAAATGTTTGATTTTCAGAAATGGTTAGATTTTCACACAAAGTGTGTGAAGACTACAAATAAGCAGGATGTCCGTGGTAGGTACACTTTGGGCTAACACTTTTCACTATGAGAAAAGAAATATTTCGTCAGCGTGAGTGTACAATCAAATGTCCAATGAAAGGTTTTGTGGTAAAGATAGTTGGCCAATTTCGGGGTTTAAATTTACTTAAAAGCGGCATGCTGAACGGATTATAACTATCCATGTATCCAGGTCCCTAATTTGGTCCCTAAATTGATTTTACAATTTTATTCTCATCTACATTTAAAGGTGAGTTATAGCTAACATATTTTTTTGCGTAATTATAGGATGTAGGTATATTCACATCTCCTTTCAGCACAGAAACGTAAAAAAAATAAATTGTTGATTTCCTTTAGAGTGTGGATGGCTAATCTTCAATCTACACTCTAATCATTCAGATCATTCTATCAAAATGTGTGGTGTGGAAGTGGATTTGTTTAATCAAAAAAAGTGCCTAATAAAGAAGGTTATTTTATAAATTATTCTAGCAAAGCCGATCTTTAATAAAAGCTGAACTTTAATAAACGATAGTACCTATCAGCTCAACACTATCATTTAACATAACAGTAGTGATTGCAACGCTGACACGGTATCATAACATTGATATCCGAGCCGCTCTATCGAGAGAGTAGGTGCTCCTGTTAGGGTGCGACCCGGACACGGAGCTGCGTTGTTTCGATTTTCTTAGCGATATCGAATATCAAATCGTTTTCAACGTACCTTTATAATAAGCAGCTGTAATGACAGACTCCAATTGTAATTCGATTTTTAAATATTAACATAGGAATTTTCTTATATTGAATATTCATATACCTAATTATTCTGTGCATGTCACTGAATTATTAAGCAGATGGACCAATTTTGATGACTTGATTTGCACAAAAACGCACATTTTTAACTGTGTGCATCACTTTTACATTTGGGCCTTTAAAAAATTTTGCGCAGAAATTTATTAATGCGCTTTCTTTGTTTTAGAATGTTTACTTAACAGTACTTTAATAGATTTTAGCCATTATATATTGGTTAGTACCACAGATCAATAAGCCTAGTACCTAAAATACATTTAATTTTTTTTAAATATATTTTTATTGAGCTATGGGAGTACTCCCATACAAAATAATTTAATATACCTATTTAGTTTAATTTATACATGAAATTCGTATTTAATTAGAGTATCTGGTACACGTACACCTAGGTACTTAAACTGCTTCTATTCTATTTCTATCCATTGATAGATTAAACCTAGACTTCGCTTTCCGATCAATGCTTATCAGCTAGCTGCAGAATTTGTTCAAGGAAGCAGTGACTTTAGGGTTTAAGTACCTTTGTATTTATCTAAGGATTAAAGTATAAACTGGGAGTTAGAACGATCTTAAGGTGAAAAATTAAAAACTTTAGCTAAATTTATATTTTGGCATTGAAAAAGTACCTATGCATAGAGTACAGAGTATTCTATAGTCTGATCATATTATGTCTATGTAGGTATTATATTTTTATTTTAACAACACACGACATAATCTATGATTATGTTATTTCCACCCAATGTATCAATTTTTAATTTTATCCAGGATTCCTCTCAGGTTCAGTCGTGGTTTATAAGTTTTAGAGAATCATCGCTACACTATGCTAGTCGGAAGCATTATAAGTAGGTAAACATACACGTTGCAAATGTCAAAATTGGAAATACTATAGGAGCTGGAAACAATTCCGAGGATTTAAATTGCTTATTGTATGTTGACGTGTTTTGACGAACAGTTCCAACTCACGACGAATATGAGTTTACCTACACTACCCTGATTCAGTTCATTCGTGGAAAGTTCAAGTTTTGCAGTATCCCAAATAGTTGTATGGCAATTTAGTGGACTGTGGTTCTTTTTACAAGTGGTTGCAATGGAGCGTTAGTTCCATAGTTCAGTAGTTTCTCGTAACCCGAGCCGACTGTAAGTAGCCCTTTCACATTGATTGTAGTGTGGGAACTTGGTGTTGCTGCATTTCAATAAATCTTTAATTTTTGTTATATGTGATTGTATTCCATCGATTTCATTTCAACGCTTCATTGAGTGCAAAGTAAAGTAGGAAGGTGTGTGCCAAATAATAAATATGATGGCGTATGTAGGCGTTATTTGATGAAATAGCAGTAAAATAGATTTACTGTGTCCTACGGGATTGTGAGTCTTGGGTTGGATGTCAATTTAAGTAGCAAACGAGCATGCAGCCGAACCTCAGGCACTTTACCGGAACACGACAAAGCATTATTGACGATAGAGTCCGGATTGAGGGTGGTCGTTACCATTCAGGTTACACGATGGGATTTTAACACCAGCAAAACGATGTTTATCTTCTTAGTAAACGCGTGTGTAGATAACATGGAACGCGTATGTAATAAATTATATGCTGTCTGGGATTGAACTGCGGACCAATAATGGGTAATAAAGAAAGTAATCTTTAATCACCGTGCTACGGTCTTGCTAGCATCACTTAATTATGGACTATCTGTTCCGATATTACTGATTGTATGACAACTGTCAACAGGTCTAACTCGATATCATCACGATAATAAGCCGCAACCTTTGCCGTTGCGTAGAACCATAAAGAGAAATAGGAAACGGCCTAGAAATGGGAAAATAATGATAAATTTTGTTCGCAATCTTATCGAAACTCAATGTGATTTATGTGGGAATCAGCGCAAAGAACAATCGAAGTTTCCTGGTCAACGTATTCAAACACGCAATACACTTAGTTACGTATATCTATCACTGAACTTTTCACACCTGTTGGCTAATTAAATAAACAAATAGGTGAAGATTCTATTAAAATTACAGAAATTCAAATAGTTCACTAGCATGCAGGATGGTTCATAGACACATAGATACGTCAAACTTATAACAATACAATATGCGTTTTTGTGCACAAAGATTCGATTTAAATCTATGTTTGTGCACACCAAGAAATACAAGTATAAAAACATTACAAAAGAAAGAAAAAAAAATATACACAAAAGGCGGTCTTATTGCTAAAGCAGCAATTTCGACCAGATAATCTTTAGGCAGAGGAAATAGCGATATAAAAACAATATAGATAATAAAAACAAGGTAGGGGCTATAAGCAAATAATAGATATAACTATTCATAACTCCTCTTTTTCGGGGGTTAAAGAAAATTATTAGTGCGGCAAATAAACGATCATTTATTTATTTATTAATATTTATCATTATATCATTTCTTTATTTATTAATATTTTAGTCCTTTCGCACGGTGTCATGTCACTTTCCGTCAATCAGAGCGGTCCGTCGGCCATCGCCATCCGATACCGCGCATCGGATTCCTACTTTCATGTTCTGGTAGCTGGTCACCCTAAGAATGAGATATCTAGGGGAAGAAAACGGTTTCGTGACATATTCTTTACTTCCTTGCCTTTTCTTTTCATTTTTAAAATTAAATTGTGTTTTTTTAAAGCACACTTCACATCCGTCCTATCCGATCCCAATACCTTTTCTCTTCAAAGCCAGTGTAACTTTGGCGACTCCTTTGGTGTTGCAAATATTCATTACCGGCGGTGACTACCATTATGTATCATTCGCTTAAATCTTCGTTGGCCTTATATATAAAAAATAATTATACAAAGTGTTGGTATGTGCGCTTTACATACTTACCAGTACTTTGGTAAAATCAATCCAATTATCTTTAAGTACATTTAAAAGCTACAAATATTTCAAAGGCAATTACATTCGAATTCGCATTTCTTAATTTTCTGTCTGTGGATTTATGTTATCTTGAACCATCAAGCAAACCGATGAAAGATCTGCGGTCATAATTCAAACACTCAATTAATTGATAAGATTTCGTCGCGAACAAGGTAAAATAAAAAAAAAACGCATATTATTAATTTTGTATACAGGAATACATTTAAAGAGATCGGATTTCCATCATAATAATAGTTAACATAATTTTGCTGTTATTTCCGGAATTTAAGATTAACAATTACCTAACGTACAAGAGACTTCAGATGAAAACGGGTCAAAGGTTCTTTTTGTGTCTTATGTTGATCAAACCTGTAATTCCAGAATACGGAAAAGCAAATATTAAACTAATAAGATTATAACGTCATGATTTTTTAATAAAATTCATTATTTATTGATTAACAATTTTAATTTAAACCGAACCTCACTTAAAAATAAATAAAAAATTGTTGTTTGTAATGTTGGTTTACGGACGATAATTTTACGTGATAACGTCATAAGAAAACATATTTTTTATATAAATTAACATTTATTTCAACTCGTTAATTCAAATACAAATTAATTACAAATAACAATCTCCTATTGACATGTGCCGAGCGCTTAGGCTGATATTGCCTCTCTATCACTTGTTCCGTACTTCTCGCTGGCTCAGGCGGAACGTGACAATTTTTCGTACATGCAGCTGGCGTTCATCGATTTATAAGACGTTATCACGTCGAAAATTCAGACCTAGACACATCTTATTCAGATCTTATAGCATAAGTAAACCGAAAAATTCGTTGCTTTAGTACAGTCTACGAACATATTCATAATTATTTTTTTAATCTGGGTTCGTACAAACTACAAACCCGAAGTTTCGTCGTACTTACAGACATGCGTTTACGGTTAGCTTGTCGAAAGATATAGACAACTCTCAGGTGTCTCTCCTCTATTATTGCCAGTCCAAAAAAAACAGATTTCGAAAGTACCTCAAGTTTTAGGCATGTCTTACTATAATAGTAGTACTTACTAAAATTTATCCCGAATCTTCGGGTTTCGTTTTAACAGGTTCCTAAACATTAATCCGAAAACAAATTTAATATTGCATTCAAAAAATATGTTCTCTTATATTTAACTTATTCTATTTTATTTTATTCTAAAATAATAATTCAGTTGATAGCGTCCAGTGTTGATGACGTCTCTTACTGAAAACGAACATACGTTTAGGAAACAAGGAAATGAGTGGTTGCAACGATTTTAAGATACGTTTTTGAGTCGCTGAATATTTATGATTTTTATAAATATCCCGTTAAAAACGAATTCGAGCTCGAATTGAATGCCCTCATCCCAAACTGATAGACGTTGACGAATTTTTGCATTCAATATTTAAACGCTCCGACATTTCGTTTCTCGATATTTACGTCCCATCGAGCGGAAAGTCGAAGTTTGGATTAAAAATGTAGGAGGAATTTGGAAAATATTCGAACATTTGTAACGTGCAAGGAATATATTTTTTATTACTTTTAAGGGTTCCGTGCCAACGGGACCCCATTATTGAGAATCCATCTATCCATCCGTCCGTCTATCACGTATCTCTGTGTGTGTCACCGTGTGGCCTCGATGATCATCAAAAAAACATCGATGTTTTTATGCTGCGACACATCGAAAACCTCGATGTTTATATGCTGCGAGGCACCGAGTAACATCGATGTAACATCGAAAAAAACATGGATGTATTTGTGAAATGAACATCCTTAATATTAAATTAAAATAATCTTAAAATGTTACGAAGATTTTTGCATGTTATTTCTGTATGAAGTAAATCCAAACACGTTTGATATTTGACTTGTTACATTGACATATTGTCACAACAACACGTTTACAAAACACGTTTTCCTTAACAGAGTTTATAAATAGTTATATTGCAAGAATATGGTAACCTTGACTTGATGTTGCAGCATCACTTATAGTCTGCAGGATACCTTATTTGTCATCAACTAACAACAGACATGTCATGTTGGGAGTAAGAGAAATCATAGAGGATATTTATGTTTTTGAATTTTCGATTTATACTTATTTAATCTACAGTTTCGGTTTCGGCCGAAACCAGACTCGAGGCTGAAGTTTCAGTTTCAGTTTCGGTTTCGGCCAAAATTCCAGTTTCGGTCGGTCACTAATAAATAATATTTCCGTTCGTTTTTTCTGCGTTTGTTCTTTATTCATTTGGATCCAAGGAACGCTAAAAATAACAAAGGTTACTATTCAAACATTACCCACTTAATGTTATTGTCCTACCATTACCTTGTCATGAATTTTTAACAAGTAAATCAAGTATTTCCTTCTCAATAATTCATTGGACGAATATTGACTCGGCGCGGAAAATTTACTCGGAAAATATGTGTATTTATTTTCAGAGGAAATTATTTATTATTCTCCTTATTTTGTAACATCCTCTGGTTGTTTTATTAATTTTTTGCTGTTTTAACTTAATTGATTGTTTATGAAAAACAATATGTTTATTTCGTTTTTGATAAGTGAAAACTTTGCCGATAACTTTGCCGCGTTGAGTGTTTTTCGTAAGGGGGGAGGGGTTTCAATAGCAGCTTGTCTTGTTCTGGTAGTGCACCTGAGAGCCAGTTTACTTGCTCACTTTCCCATTCTTTTGTGGTACCCCTGTCGACGTATCTTGTGAATTCCCAAACCGCTGCTGCTTCCTGTGAGCTCACCATCACGAGAAGCACCTTGGTGCGAAGGATGTGTATATGCATCATAAATCTTTTCTTTCCCTGCATATCCGGCGTAGCATTGGCAACTCCGATGTTGCAAAAAAACAATAACAATTTGTAAGGTTACAGTCTTATGACCAAGGCCTTACAGACATTTAAATATAAAATATAACCAAATTAAACAATTACAATTTTAATTAATTATTTACACATAAAAAATACTTTTCCTTATTATAAATCACTTCTTTTTCCACAGTTTTCCTCCTAATTACTGGGTTCCCGCGGGACGCTATTGAACCAAGGGGAGAGTCGGAAGACTTGTAAATAATTAGGACAGATACAACGTTTGATTTATATTTTCTTTATGAATCTTAAAACGGGATTAGATAAGTGGATAAGTGTTTACTCGTAGCTTTCGAAAATGGATGGGCCTTCCCGTCCCATCCCCCACTTACCCTCCATAGGGGTTGATTTTGAAAAAAGAGTGGCATATTATGAACATAGTTCAAACTTATCACTATCTCCATATTAAATTTCATTACATTCGGTCCAGCAGTTTGGCCGTGAAAGCGTAACTGACAGACAGACAGAGTTACTTTCGCATTTATAATATCAGTATGGATAGAACTCGAACTATGTAGATTTCCTCATGATGTTTTTTTGCCGTTTAAGCAAGTGATAATTAGTTACTAATACGTATACGAATCGAAAAATCAGAAGCGCCTATTTTTTGAAACCGGACTCCCCGTCGAGACCATAATTCTAAACCACTAGGCTATCTCGCCTTGTTTACATTGTCTTTTCATAATTTAGTTTAATTTCTCGTGTGTCATCTTTGTATCTTTATGTTACTGAAACTACAGCGTGTTAATTGTTAAACTATGACCTATCTAGACTAGGGCCTAAACTATTTCATTCGGAGAGGAGACATCTAATAACTATTCCGCCATCTTGTGGTCCGCCACATTGGATTTAGAATGACGTCACAATATCATGTATTGTCATCCAAACTAAACATGTATGCAAAATTTCAGCTCAATCGGTTGAAGATATCTACTTCAAAATTGAGTTCAAAGATTCCACCCGAACATACATACTTACATACATTGCAAGTTAAATAAAAGCTTTAAATAATAGATGAAACAGTAACGAGTTGGTTAGCCTAATACAAAAATCAGTGAGGCGGCGATGACGACATAAACTCATCTTTACATTTATTTAGAGTTTTACCTTCCGAAAAATCGACTGATTACGGATTTATTCGTATATTTAGGGAACACCTTAACGATACGTTCCAAGGATCATTACTCCGCATTTTATGCTCGACACCATAGCTTCCCGGGATTGACAGCCCGGAATAGATAATCCGGGAAAATCGGGAAGACCTTGTGCATATGGGAACATATACATATGTACGCTTACAACGAACTTGGTTAAGGCGAACGTCTTACTGAAAGCGATGAATCGATTGTAGAGACATCTTTAAACGGAGTAAATAAATATTTAAGGCAAGAATTTATGAATCTTCGAAGTTAGTTAATCGCTTGTTTTAGCGATGAACGAAACATAGTGAAGAAATCTTCATCATGATTTTTGGTAGGGTCTCAACGTGTGATCTGACTGGCTAGGGGCTATCTTCAGGTCGGATACTACTGTCAACATTGACTTTCGTGTTTCGGTAGTACGCCTGAGGGTCAAATTCTCTCCTTTCACCCTTCCTATCCTGTTGTGGTGCATCTGTCGGCGTATCTTCGGGACCTGCGGCTTCTCATCGCGTCGCTGCTTTCTGCGAGCTCGTTGTCTCGTCATCCTCACCATCTCTTGAGGCGCGTGATCATGTATAGTAAGTCCCATCTTTCTCTTAGCATTGACTTCTCTGATATTGCAAATACCCATAGGCGGCTGTGACTGACATATTACAACGTTTGTACCTTCAGGTTATTACTAAGCTATTGTATTGACCACATTGTGAGTTCTTTGTAATCCCCATTCTGAAGCGATACAATCGTTTATCGCCTCTCGTTCGTTGTAAGACACACGCATTAAAAGAAGCAGTTTGATTTACCGCTATCCTGGATTAAGTCATTAAGCAAGGAGTTAGTATAATATGGGATGTAAGGGAGTATGTACACAATCCAGAATCGATACGTATATAGCAACTTTGATATTATACTTCAAATTTTATTAAAACTGTTCTTAAAGCTACACCTAAGGGTTCTATGATTTTCATATTATGGATGAACTTAACTGATAGAAATTACTTACAAGAAAGAATAGACTTGTGAAAGGCATTCCGTGGTATGTGGGCATTGCCGCCCATGGAACTCTGTAACCAACTCCATGTTTTTCTCCTTTTTATGTATAAGCCAAACGAAGAGGCAGGCGAGATATCTGATGATAAGTATTTAACATCGCCTATGAACACTACCGGAACACAACGAGTCGCTATTGACTGTGGAGTCGCTCCGGCCTGAGAACGGTCGCTAGCCTGTCAGGTCAAACGATGGGATCTTATCACTGGAACATGATATTTATAATATATAATATCTTCCTAAAAAATATCTTTGGACAACTCACACACGGCCATCTAATTCCAAACTAGGCAGAGCCTGTACTACGATAACCAGACAACTAAGAAACCTACATAAATATTTCTAAATACATACATAGATAATTGACCCCCTGACACAGAAAACATGCGTGCACACAAATATTTGTCCTGTCGCGAATCGAACCCATGATCCCGCGCAGCCAGGTTCACTAACCACTAGACCAACGGGCCAGTCGAATTTATATATAGAGGATATCAAATTAACACGTGGAGGTGACGCTAGGAGATTAAAATTATCTTAATATACATCTGTATACCTAGAGGAGTTGTAAACTCTATAACTAGTTGTCAAGATATTACACGCACACGCCTCCAAAGTGGTTTTACTGGAGTAAGAAATAGGATATTAGAACAT
>DWNK01000965.1:0-10196 GCA_018250315.1 Hyalothyrus neleus pemphigargyra | reverse complement strand
TATTGGATGACATTAACAACCTAAAACACAAAGAGTAATATTATTATGCCTTTTGTAGAAATAAAAAATTGCACGCAGTATTTGGACTAAAAATGACTTAACACAAAATATTTATAGGCAATGAAAAGATAACTTATTATTTTACATTATTTTTTTTTCAAACAAAGACTAATATAATATTGCGGCCCCTAAGGAACAATAACCTTTAGTAGTAAACAGACTGATACTTGAATGTTACAAACTGTTACCTTTAATAATGGATAGGTGTTAATAGTAAACTGACTTAACTCGTAATGTGTCTCGAAAATTTTAACAACGTTCAATGATAAACTGGCTTAAAACTGAAAGTGTCTCGTAATATATCATTAAAGTATGTAGTAAACTGACTTAAAATTTAATTTGTCAGTTTATGATTACATAATTTGATACATCTTACCTTTTAATTTAGTCGTAAAAACACTCGACAACGGTTGGGTCTTTGTTCAACGAAAACACTATGCGAAATCCCAAAAACGTGAAAGAGACCGATATATCACTGGGAAGTCAACGAAGTATAATTTAAACACAATTCAACGGTACACGGTAGATGCCCCTAAAAGAAGCCTGTATCTGTATCGAATTTCGACTAACGGGCTATGTATTTATAAAATCATTACGATCACTCAGAAACCATTTTGTAAACTAAGAAGGTTTATTCTTTTTTCCCTAAGAAGGTTAAATACAGTCACTTTTTAGTTAAAAAAAGTTAATTAAACATATTTGGGTCCATTTTTCCTTAATTTCTCCATATTATTTGGTTGTTTCGTTAACAATGAGATATCGATTGGATCGACTAATGGCACGTATTAAAGATATTACTGTCACGAAAGAAAGCTGCGGTTTTACGGTTCTTTGAAAGTAGGAAGCCACGAAACCAGCGTTTTAAACATCCCGGGGATGCCTTAGAAAAAGTCATTTAGGTACGTATCATATCTTCTGTCAGATGAGGACAATAAAACCCTCGTTTAAAAAAAGAAAGCAACGAAAGATAAAAATAAAAAACGTTTTTATTAAAATGAACATTAAAATTGCCGCTCTCTCTATGGTAGTCTATGGCTAAAACCTTGTCTAGTAGATTATTAAGTACTTTAATCTCTGGTTGCATTCTTTTTTGTTTTTTTCCCGCGTATTAATTTGTTAGTTGCCACGTTAGTTTATATAAGTTGGGATGTAATTAAGTGTTCTAAGATACACGAGATGTTCCTGGGATTCGAAACAAGACCCCCGAAACCGCAGTCATACCGTTGTTGAAAAAGGAAGAGGAGTAATACCTACTCTTATAAGTTAAACGTGAGATTTCTTATGTTTAATGGCCACAATGTTATTGTTAAACATAATTTTTCATAATTTCTTATTACAATTTTAGAGAGTGTTTCTTTCTTTTATTTTTTTATACAAATAATATTGATGAGAGTCTCGAAATTATAAAAAAAATTAACTATGAAACAAATTCAGATAACTGACTAATAAAACACGTAAAAGATGTTTAACTTTAAAGGAGTGCTTAAAAACCAATGTTGTATGTGTTTTTGATTAAAAAAAAATAAAATTATAATTTACCAAAACAAATAGTTTGCATAAAATATAATTTTAAAATAAATTATTTTAATTAAAATTTTATATCTTAATTTAATTAAAAGTAACAAAAATCTCGACATCTGTTTAACAAGATGCCCTATTAGTCGGTGGCAACGAATCAAAGAGAAATTGGCGTGCTCCGGAATCAATGAGCGTCGCCGCGGGCTGCGTTTAGTCGCGCGCGTCGGTACTTGAAGCTCCGATATTACATAGAGTAGATCTTGATAGAGAAATTTTACACTCAGGACAGTATTAATTTTATGATAAAAGCACTAAAAGAGAGAGTAATATTTTATATTTACTTAGAAATTTAGGTCAAATATAATTATATTAGGATCTTATTAGGTACTTGGCATAACGGTTAACAAAAAAATCGAAAGACTTTTTGGCGGTAGTGCGTGGATGTAGAGATTGGTACATGAAGATTATGTACCAGTCTCTACCATCCACATTTGTAGTAGTAAATGAGGCAAAGTGATATTAAGAGAGCAAGCGTACGAGTATATCTAAATATAATCTAAATATGACACTTGTATAAAAAAAATTAAGATATGGTTAGACAATAAACATACAATAAAATAAATACAATCAAAAATAGTACCTACTCCTTTATAAAATTGTCAATTAAATAAACTAATGCTTTACTTTTGGGCCCGAGGTAGTTTTAGATAAACCCGGCACAGCATTGGCTAGCCCTCTGGCATTGCAAATGTCCATAGCCGGCAGTGACTACATACGATCAGGTAGCCCGTCTCTGCTCTTCGTAACTAAAACATAAAAAATAGACATTTTTGTCGGGCTTCGATAAACATGAATAATTCGATAGACATGAATATTAGACAACAGGTCGAGTCCCCCACCTCACAAGTCTCTACTAGTAACTACTCTGTGTCACACGTCAGTTTAATTTATAAATGGACAAACGAGCTCTTGAACTTGATTTAATTCGAAATAAAATGAAAATGCGACAGGCAAATCACTAAACAGCGTTAAATAGTATCAATTTAGGATATTCAGTTGCATATTCCCGGTTAATATAAAAATACTGGCTCCGGATATCCGTGGGCAGCAGTGACCGCTTAAGAGTACCATCCATCAGAACTGCAAAATCGATTTCTACTTTAATATTATAAAAATACAAGGAAGCACTGAAGCGTTCCCATAGCAGTAGTAGCACGCTATTTCAGACGCCTTTTATAGTAGTAAAAAGGCGTCTGAAATAATGTGCTACTACTGCTATGTACCTTTATTGTTTCCATTAAAATAGGTATGTCACTATAATTCTTACTAATATATTAGGTATAAATGCGAAAGTTTGTGAGATGGATGGACGGATAGAAGTTTGTTTGGAAAACGTGAAACTCACGTATAAACGGCTGAACAGATTTGTGATGTGTGAAAGTGTAAGCGAGCGAAGCTAGTCTTTTAACTCCCTTCCCATTGACTTGGAGAAAATATCTACTTAATATGAAAATATTTTATAAATTAAATATTTTATTATCATCATTTTCCTAAGTTCTAATATTATTCCAATCGGTCCTATTAGAAAAAGAAGAAATTTAACAAGAGTCGATCGTTTTAAGTAGCTGTGGATTCGTGAGAAATGCAGACAAATCATTCGGTCTCGTGCGGTAGGTAGGTAATTTGATCAAAATTCATGTTACGATTATAATAAATTAGTCAATTTGCAATCTGAATAGACGTACGGCCTCATGGCAAAAGAGCTTAAGCTGTATATTTAAAAATCCAATATCGGATTTAACCGAGGAAGGAGTTTTTATTTCATTGCGTCACATATAGGTATGTGTGTTTTTTTTTGTATTTGTGACAATCTAGATTTTAATTTGTCACATTTATAACAAATATACTACACATTTAATTTACGTTTAACCTTTAGTTGGTAGGTTGGTTGTGATTTAAAAGACTGTATATAGTTAAAATGATTACTATAAAGGACTCCAGGGTTAGGCTAGCAAAAGAATCATAGGATAAATAAATTCATAACATGATTTCATCATAACAAGTGTTCCTCAATATATCCTTTGTTCGGAGGAATTCCAACATATCTAGGTACTTTAAGTTAGTAGATTTTTTTGCGGCAGGAAAACCCTGCGTGCTGTTCCATCGCGGAGGTAACTATGACTATATTATTCCACCAACTTTTATCTAGACTACCAAGGGCGTTTTCACATCGATAGAAATTGCCTTTTCTGAGCTCAACTTTCTTCTACCTATCTAGACTTAATTAGAATGAATTGAGCTAATTTATTTGAATTAGTACTTTCGTTGTTTTGGCGCTGGGCATAAAACATTAATTTGGTTAGAGGGTTGAATAGGTTTTTTCGCATCGAAACCATTTGATTGTAGCTTTTACTAGGAAGCCACGACTACTGTTCTTTTTAATAAAATAATTTGTAACAATTTAAGTCTTAATAACAATAAAAAGACGAATAAAGTATAGATATTAATTTCTATTTTTCTTTTCTTATATTATATTATTATGATACTATTATATTATACGTTATACGTATCTTTCCCATTCATTTTCCCTTCAAAGCCGGCGTATAATTAGCGACTTCTCTACTATTACAAATGTTCATACGCGGCGATGACTAATTTATCTGATGTGTGATACATGTGTCATACATTAACGATGTACAAAATAATGATTTATTCTTACCCGTAAAATTCCCACCATATATTCCAGACTTCATCCGGAAGCACAATTTGTCGGAGGCTTACGCCCGTCGATCAGACGACTTCCGGCTTAAGGTCGCTATGGCTTTTGTCTTTGATGAGACCGCCTTGATTTTCTTCACATTATGAACTTTATTAGAAAGTAGAATTAAAATGGAGAGTAAAACAGTGACAGCACACTAATTTACAATTACAAAAGGACCCACACTATATTATACACCATACGTATCAACACGTGGCAGAACATTATTATGAGGTACCACCGCAACACCGATTTTAATGTGACACAATTAAGTTATGTCGTTGGAAATATGCGGGTTCACATTCATGTCGCAGGTCAAGGAACAATTCTATGATTCAAGGGAAGTTGGCTACAGGTCTCCATGGCCGGCAGAAGCACTGCATGCTAGTTTACTTCTTCAATATTATAAAAGATCGAACACGAACCACTCCGTAACAAAGCATCGTCAGGCTAAGTTTTAATCTGGTCTAGTAAGTAAGTAAGTAAGTAATCGAATTGCGAACTGTCGCGATCGCAAATTGTTTGTGACGTGTATCTATTCGAAATTTTTGACAACATTCGAAATAAGAAGTGTCCGTCAAAAATTGGCACAAAATAGAGGATTATTACAAAGTGCATAGTTATTATCCAAATTTAACAAGAAGAGTTCACATAATGAAAGAACTTGACTAAGTATTATAGACTTACAATTGTTAATTTACGTATCCCAAATTCAAGCAATAATTTTATGGTATGCCTAACTTTAAATAAATCTCTCTGATTAACTATGAAGGTACGTCCGGTTTGGGTTGACTTATGAGTTGCTGTTTATTATAACGATAACTCGGTTATTGGCTCCGCCCATTTGCAATGCTTATTTAAATACGTTTTTCGGCTTCAACCGTTTTTATGATCCACTACTGAGTTCGGCGTCTGTTCAAAACACCAGGGAAGGTCTGTGCCGTACTCTGGCCCAGGCCTTCCCTGGTCCAGATTCTTTCTCAGTAGCCAACCATAACTTCGGTGTTTTCAATACGCCCATTATGACTTTTAACAGCAAAATTTAACAACTGCTGACTATTGATAACAACTGAGATCGTGTTTAACATGGGCTCCGAAGCAAGAAAGCGTGCATGTAATTTTGCCACTAGTGATCACCCATTCTACTACCAGCATATATCAAACGAACATGTAGATCACAGATGCGTTGCTACGCCTGAGAACTAAGATTCCATCGAAACGAAAAGAAAAACTACAAAGTATATGAACAAAGATGACAGCTCAAAATATAAAATAAAAATAGTATTTTATCTGTACCGCGACTCTATCAAACAGCAATAATATCAGCTCCTTGATATCCACAAAAAAAAGAATCGATAAATACATAATTTATGGGCATTTAACTCGAATTCCTATTGTGTCTCTACAATTCGGGAGCGAAAGGGTAGAGTCTATTTCATCTTAAGTGCCTTTCATTTGTCAACCATATCGAAATTAATATGAAGGACATAATTATGCTAATGTTGGATTTTTAATGTCCCTAAAATGTTTATCATGTCGGTACTATGTAGGTACCTTCTTTATGAATGTGAGACATGTTACAGCGAAGTAACTACTTTCTATAAAACCAGCATTTTGGATTAAAATATTAATTAGTGTTTTAAACATTTATTACTGTAAAATGTCCTATTTCCGGATTTATTAAAATCAAAGGAACATTTATTAGTGTAAAATGTCCTGTGTCCGCTAAGGATAACCAACCAACAATATTATACTAATGGGGACATTTATGAATGACTATTTTTTAATAATTTCTATAAAATCTTTATTTAAATGTTAATTGTAAATTTAGATATAGATTTTTAAAAAAATAACCTGAGTCTACCTGAATAACGACTGTCAAAAACACGTCAAAAAATGCAAGCGATAAATTTAAAAAATACACAAAAATTAAAAATTCTATGAGAACTTCCACAGATTATCATCTCCCTAATGCGAGATTTATGACCGCGAGAGATGAAAGTGTCGGACATCGCGATATCTCAATGATCATGAATAGAATAAATAAAAATTGTACAGAGGAGCTATGTAAGGTACTTTAAGTGATTCTGCCTACTCGCTTAAAAACTTCGTGACGCTAGGCTTAATAATAATAATTAATAAATTCTTAGAAAAAAGATTACCCAAACTTAAATTTTTTTATTGCCACGCTTACACCAACAGGTAACAGTAAAAAAAACATTAAATTATTTTTAAAATAAAAATAGGTAAACCTATTTTTTTCTTTTTTTTACTTGACCATTTTTAATTTAATACCTTTTAAAATATCAAATATTTAAATAAAAATCAAAAATCTATGGTCTCTCTGCATTCAATTATCTGTGTCAGGGTCCCGCGCCTGCGGATAGTCAGCGTATTATTTTCGTATAAATCATGTGTTTTTGTGCCGCCATTTTATCGACGACAAATATAAAAATGTCAACTGCAGCCGCAGTATAAAGGATGTCCATATTTAAAAAGCCGTTTGAATCATTTCGTATAAAATATACTTCGGTTTTCAAATTCGGAATAAATTTCGTGTCACCTGCGCCGGCACAACCGGAAGAAGTGTGTTCTATTCTCTCTTTTACTTGTATTGCTTTGTCCCACTCTATCGGGGAGCTTCTTATGTTTTATTGTTTGTTTCACTTGGACTCCCGAAGGAGATTTGTATCGAGATAATTTTTATGCTCCTTTTAAATGCGATAAATTACTTTATGCTACGTTTTCATAGATGTGTTTCCATAGATAATGGCCGTAGCAATTTGTATGACGCGTTGACAGTTGATTTTGGGTGTCTTTCGACATTCTAAGTAATCCATTCTTTCTATCCATTCTAAGTAAATGTTCAAATATTAACTATTTTATCAATGTTTTTATTAAAAAAATATAACTCAGTATATAATATTTCTAATGTATAAATTGTCACAGTTTTTTTCCAACTTACGTTAATACCATTTTTAGTTTCATTATGAATTGCAAAATTAAAAATTTTTACTTTATTAATTTCAACATAACATCCCCTTCCTTTATAAAACAATCGAATTAGGGAAATAATTTATTCCCTTTATAGAGCAGTTTCAATTTAACTCACATTATTCATTTGTTTTTGCCAACGCATAAACGAGAAAACAAAATATGATTTTTTGAGCCAAAAATCCACTTTTTATGTTGTTTCTATTAATGATGCTGGCTCCACCCCTTCCGTCTACGAAATTAATTCTAATAATGTTATCATATTTCATTCCGACTACCGAATGGGTGTTAGTCTGATGTCATTATTTATTTTTTAATTGATCTTCAAAAACATCCTTTATAGACTCAAGTGGGTGGTAGGATATTAAGCGCGGTTAAACGAATACGTAAGTATCGCGTTTTAGTATTTCAGGTAAGTGTAGAAATTACAGGACTATTAGAGAAAGGTATGGAAGAAGAGGTAGACAGTATGACCAAAATATTTGACAGGAGGAGAGGATTAATGTAAAAGTGTTCAGAATGATCTAGAATCTGACATATCCGGCGAATATTTAGTAATAGAAAACGTAAGAAGAAAAGGATAAGATATCACATCGAAATTTAAGGTGATTTTTAACCGACTTCGTAAAAAGGAGGAGGTTCTATGTTCGGCTGTATGTATTTTTTTATGTATGTGCGCCCATATCTCCGTCTATTGTAAACCGATTTTTAATGAATCTAGATCGGACGAACCTAATTTTCTCGACTACACGCTTTAAACGTCTATGTGGCTGTTATCATGGGAAACGCAGGCTCAAGCATTAGCTCTGACCATTTATGGCAAATTACCTCCAACAATTCGTGCATCGCTTTACTCGGAACCCCATCACGGCTCGCAAATAAACCAAGCTTTACCCACCTTGAGATCGGCATTTACCAAAAGATATAACAAAAATATCCTACCGAACAATTCCCAATCTAACTTGAAGTTTCACTTGCAGCCGACAGGGTAATTGCGACATATCCGTCTGTCCGTCCATTCGTACGAACCCGTGAACCCGATTAAGTTTAATTTCGTATCGACCTTCGCAAGTAATTGTCCGATGCAATCGTGCCAAATGAATTCGACTTGCTAATTCTCACTTGTTCCACAACATATTTATATAGCTTTATGTTAGCGGGTCGGTCGGTTAGTTGGTTAACATTTGCGATTTTATTACGGCTGACTGTACTCATTTAAGATTTTGTTTGTACAAGTATTTGTTAATAAAATATGTTTATTTTTTTCTAAAGAACTCTAAGAATTTTAACGAAAAAATCAAGCTCTCGCAGCTGATCTTGATGAATTTAGTTGATTTTTATTTTAGTAATTTTATTGAGGAGGATAGGACAGAAGAAGAAAGTGCTTATGAAAATCCATCGAAGAATGCCCTATATTGTGGTGTGTATTTAAAGTCTGTATCAGTAATCATTTTATGTATTTAAACTTTAGCTTTCTACGCAATCAGCATTTTCTTTTTAATTTCTTCATACCAACGTAGCGTATACAGTATATTTTACTCTAAATTTCATTTAAACAGGTCAAAAATATTCAAATATATAATTATTATTTTTAGTATTGCAATAAGATTCCGGATCTTTAATTTTCGATATCTGAAAAGTTATTGAAAAAAAAACCCTTTCTGATCAACTACGACCATTTATCCGGACCCTCTACATTCTCTATTACTATTCTATGTACTCGGCAAGTACCCGCGCGTGCGCTATGCGCCTGCTTCCTATTGGTTGTCCCTCCACCAATCAAATGCCATAGTACACCGTTTGTGTATTGTGGTCGTATTGTAATAGGTACTTAGTATTGTGTATTGAAGAGCCCATAACGCTGCGGTTTAGTAGGCACGCATCTTAAGTTAAGCAACGACAGAAGTCACGAATTCAATGGGTGACTGGCAGTGGGAAAATTTTATACACGCTTTCCGGTCTTTAGGCGGACATTAAGCCGTAGGTATTGACTTATAGAACCCGTTAAATCTTGTAGACGTCCATTTAGAACGTTTGATGATGTCTGCATGGCAAATTATGTAACATTCAATGAGAACTGTTTCAATGAGAGTATCTAATTCGCTAAAAAAATTTCTTAAAACAAATATATCGTTCAAAATATCCATAGATAATCGCAAAACTTATTATATAAACAATTATTTTGACAGATTTCATATAGAATTTTATTGAACCACTTTCAAAGGACCTTACGTTACAATTAGATATAGATAACCTTTCTGATTATACTTAGCCAATTTCTAGTATGTAATAATATGCTTTCAGATATTGAACACTTAATTCAAATTTCCCGTTTCACATGCTGGTAGGATGGAGATTTATACGCGTTTTTTCGGCATTATCTTTTTCTTTGACTATTGTATTTAACGCTCTAAATTTTAGTAGAAAATGATACTGATAAAAAACTTTTTCTAAATAATAAAATCTCATAATTAACCTTTGAAGCTCTTAATATAGAATTCACCCCTTAAAAGACAGCCAAAAATAGAATTATTAACACCTCAAACATCCCCAAACCGGTGTATAATTAAAACGCAAAACGTGTTAACGTAATCACGGGTTACGTACTACGTCTGACGTCCAAGTTACGTCTTAATTCTCTGCGAGCTGTCAAATTTGACAAGCTATCAAAATCGACGAGTCATACGCGATTCTTGGCTCTTTGGCGAATGTGATAAGTTGTTATTACGGTTGTCATTCCATTGTTAGGTTATGATATGTGTTTTTGCATGACTCGTTAGCTTTTATGGAATTTTCGGAAGCGAAGAGGGTAAAATTTGTACATACGTCGTAGAACTTGTATAATAGGGGAGAGAACTTTGTGGCA
>DWNK01000964.1:0-10198 GCA_018250315.1 Hyalothyrus neleus pemphigargyra | reverse complement strand
AAGGGGGATAAGGTGGGTATCCGCCGGTCGGGAGTAACACCGTCGTCGGCCATTCAGTGATGTTACCGACGTGGGAAGCAGCTTAACACGAATACAAGCTAACTTATTGTTCTGTTAGGTACGAGTATATGTGTAGTAGCAATGTGCACTACTGAATCCTACCGCATCATTAGCCACCGAGGACGACGGTTAAGCTCGAATAATCAGTTCAAGGCCGCTTTGCCACATGTTTGCGATGCAGCGACCTTACTATATTGTTTGTGACAAGTGCAGTAGTGCAAATTATCTGCTACATGTTGCATATATTGCAGAATAGTTATAATTCTAATAGTCATAATACCGTCAATAGCGACTTGCCGTGTTCCGGTAATGCGCCTGAGAGCCAGAATCCCTCTCTCCACCCTTCCCATCCTTTCCATCCCATCCCTTTTTCCTTTAAACCATGTCCTAAATCAGTATTATTTTAATCTTACTTCGTATGTCCGCCATAAAGTAAGCTTATTTTTAAATTTGTTTCGATAAAAAGTTATGATGACGTCACGAATCATTCGTTCCTGATTTTACAAGCAATCGAATGTAACGAAATGACGCCATCCAACGGGAGCTGCGCTCGCCTGCTAGCGTATTGGAAGCATGCCCGGAAAATTGTTGAACAGTTGACAAATTATAACAGTACTGTTTAGAGATAGCGATTGGAGTCTAAATAAGACCATTGTAATGTTGAAACAAAACGTTCCTCAACTCCATAGTTTTCTAAAAGATCGTGTTTACCCCGGGCTAGTCTGCGGTTGGCGGAGGTCGTTCATTGCCCTGGCCAGCGCGTCGCGTTCCTTCTAACCTTGCAATACATCTGCAAAGAATTTTGTTATGTTACTTTGAATTCGAAGCAAATAACACAACGACATATTTGTAAACTAGTTTTCTGCCCGCGGCTTTGCCCGCGTCAACTACGTTATTTTGACTATTTACGAGTATACCATTCATTACATTCGGTCCAGTAGTTTGTCCGTGAAAGCGTAACAGACAGACAGAGTTTAGTATGGATTACGATTTGAATATCCATTTAAGTTCTGGGCCATATACATATTCCTAAAAATAAGAGCTGACATTTTTTTTTCAAAGGGAAAACTTTTTTTTAAGCTTTCAAGCAAACTACTGGACCGAACGTAATGAAATTTAACATGGCGATTGTTTCAAGTATCCTTTTTCCAAATACCCCTATGGGGGGGAAGTTGGAGTGGGCGAAGCCGCAGGCGGGAATCTAATAAATTATATAAAAATCTATTTAAAAACCTACTTGCAAATATATTTCGTTAGATTTTCAAGTAAGTCGACACACGGACTCACAGACATTATAGGCATAGTAAGACTGAAATTATCGGAAAATACTGAAATATATATAACTTATAATTTATTAATCGTAACCATAACCGAAACCGATAAAATACTCTTGATACGTATATCCATTACGTATCGTTCATGTCTCTGATGCATTCTACATTCTAGAATATCAAAAGAGCGGTTAAGTTATCAAATAGATCAGCGGGCGGCATTGCGGCCCGCGAGCCCCCTCCCTGCGGCCTGCGAGCTCTCCCATACGGCTCGCTACAACTTTGTAAATAAGTCCCTTTTGAGTCATTTACAAAATAGACGAATATAGTATTTACAAATATAGTCAAATAGACGTGGTTATTTCTAACCATGATACTTTTAAAAACTCAATTAAATCAATTTTCTTAGGAAAATATTTATGATTCTATTGCTTATGTTTCTAATAAATTCTAATGCTTATGATTCTAATAGATTCTAATAAAATGTTAAGGCATATTATTTTTAATTGATCTGAGTCACTGCTAGATACAGGTAATTAAAATTAAATTTGAAACCAGGAAAATGGGTTTAGATTTTTGTATTTTTTTTCTTTTTCTATTAAGAAAACGTTTTTTTCATTTTTAATATCAGAAGTGGGGTGCCATCATTTTACTCTGCCCCCTTGTGGGCCTTGCCTAGCAAAAGGTTGCCGACCTCTGAAATAGATAAAGCTCCTCTCTTTGTAGTTCATAATAAACTCGACTAAGAATAGGAATTGGGAAGTTATATGCATTTTATGGTGGTAAGGTTACATCATGTGACCTGACTGGCTAGCTACCACCTTCAGTACGGAGTCTACCGTCAATAGCGACTTGTCGTGTTCCGGTAGTGCGCTTAAGAGCCAGTCTCTCTTCCCTTTCTATCCTTCACATCCCATCCCTTCCCTTTTCCCTTCAAAGCCGGCGAGCATTGGCGACTCCTCTGATGGTGCAAATGTTTATAGGTTCATATCAGGTATCTCGGCTGCCTCTTCGTTTGGCTTATACGTAAAAAAAATATCCTTAGGCATCAATAATACGTAACGTCAGTTGAACTGCATGTCCTTAGATTTCACTAAAAATCTTAACAAAAACCGGCAAAGCGAGCGTACTCGAATGGTTCCTGGTACTACCGAACAATATTTTTTCCAAAGAAATTTAAAAATAAATGTTGTTTCCGTTTTTTTATTATTTGCCATAACGGCTGCAGTATTATAATCTGTCAATATTTCAAGTAGCGAAAACTATCACACAGCCTTGTTACATTGTCACCCTTTGGGTACGGAACCTTAAAAGTACAAGTCGATCTCAGTATGGGTGTTTAATTGCCACTTATCCAGGTGTAAAAAACTTATGCAAGTATTTCAGACCGTGCAACCTCCAGTGGTCAGTACACTAACAGGTTTTTTTAATGTTGTAAATGTCTTTATCTACATACATTGGGCAGCGATACGCGATGACTGATTATTTCGTCTATACGAACACAAACTCACTCTCCTTATTTATAAAAAAAATAATGTAAAGTAATTAGTAGATATTTTAACAGAAAAAATGTAACATATATTTATACACACATAAAAAACACAGTACACACAGAAGCCGCAGTCAATGATTTCATTGTTAAATAAATAATACTTTTAAAAATAGTGTTGTTAATATTTGGCGGACATACAGGTTTATACAAGTATAAGAAGAAGAATACAGAAATAGTTGTATCGAATTATGTCAAAGAAAAGTATTAAAACCATGTATAATGTATACAATAGAAATAAATTGCTTATTTTATTAGAAACCGTCACGAGGAAAACTGTGTACCAGAAGGAAAGGTGTATGAAGTTTATTTATTTAACCTTTATACTTTTTGTATGATACAATCAATATGTATACACAAAGACAAAATTAATAAAAATTAATGCAAATAGCATTTGTTGCCTGACAGCCTTTCTGCAGAGGGAAAATAGCGATGGCGCTCTCAAAAAAAAAGTCTAATAATGAAACCACATATGACTAGCTCGGTAAACTTTAGTGTGATCGTAACGCTAAGAAGAGATTCAAACTAATGACATGAAATTTTAATATTTTGTCGCTCGATGTTGTTAGTTAATCGCTTATCACTTGTAGTGGAACAATCATAGTGAGTGAGTCAGAAGCCGTCGTAGCAATACAACCACGCGCTCTCGCTCTAACAAGCAAAAAACCACAAGATGAGTTCATAGCCCGATTCCAATTACAATTCCGTCATCATTGTCAATTGGACATGTTTTTTTTTTTATGAAATTGAATTAGCAATAGAGTATTCAGCTCGTTTAACATCTGTTCCGATTAGTTCCATCTGTAGTCGAATCCAGACATGTTGCCACGTCTAAATCAAGTTACTGATCTTATTGTTAGTTCCAGGAAGGTGTCACGATAACCGCACCTGGACATAGTACCTCTACATCCCTTCAACGCCGGCGTAACATTAACAGTAACATTGGAGTCTCGTTGTTCGCTTGTTTATCGGCGGCGGTGACTACCTACATACGGTAGCCGGACTGCCTCTTCGCCTACAATTATTTAGCGATTGAATTTTATGACAAATTGAATTACAGAAATTACCAGCGATTTAGTTTTTTAAAGAGAATCCTCATCACAAAATATCTTGTCATGTCATATCAAATATTCAACAAACCATACGAGATCACGAAGGATGTGTTCAGCCAGTAGATTGCATCTCCCCGAGGCTTTGATTCTGTATTAATAGATATCCGTTATCCGGTGCACAGGCTCTATTAATTTCCCGCCCCGATGACGTGTATCTATGATCTGACGTTGATGCTTGTGACGTTAACATCTTGACGTTGAGCCGTGACGTCAAGGCGTTTTATGACGTTTCGTGACGTAGGGATTGCATGACGTTGAAATGTGTATCTTGTCAGTTCCCTGTTTGTTTAATGTGGAATAGAATATTAAGTTAGTTGTCAAGGCAAGAAAGAAAGCATTGCTGGTGGTAAGCCCCCTGTGTGAGCCCATTGTGTGAGCTAACTGGCTAGCGACCACCTTCAGTCACTAGCCAGTTAGGTCACACCACCATCAAACATACCTTGCTATTGCACGCTATACATACCTTGATCTGACAAGCGGCAGCGTGCAGCCTCGTGTGTTCGTCGCTAGAGAGGTAAGTTTCCACTTGTATACGGAACGGCACACCCTTCTCACCGCCGTGCTTCTTCGCCGTGAACTCGGTCGATATGCAGTTCACCTGGAATAATAAGGTTCAATTATACAGGGTTACTATTGATTACCTGCACTAACGTGGTGTAGTATTGATATCGTAACGACTTCATCATCAACCAATTTTGTCTCACTGCTGGGTTTCCGCTCAGAATGTGAAGAATTAAGCCATAGCCTCGCTGGCGCTCGCACGATTAGCTCGTTATGTTGCGTATATTGTTGTGATTCGGTTGTCAATTGATGCTATTTGCTTTGTTCATTACAATCCCTGTATTACAATTATGGTTACTGTTGTGCAGAGTGCAGGTCCCTCTATTTATTACTAGCTTTCCGCCTGCAGCTTCGCTTACCACCACTCTTGTTTTCTTCCCATTGTTGTTTCATCGATGCGTCAGTTAAAATTGAAGCCTATGCATCGATATATCGAACATCCCTTTGATTTTGGGAAAAAAGTATTCTATGTTATGTCCCCATACTTGAAATTATCTTCATGTTAAGTTCATCACATTCGGTCCAGCAGTTTTTCCGGTTGTTGAAAGCGTAACAGACAGTTACTTTCGCATTCATAATATTAGTATGGATTTTTTTAAAAATTACTGGTATAAAAATATATTTTTCCTCACCTTGATATAAACGCCGACGTCCTTAGTAGGGTCCCAGTACACGTGAAGTGAATTTAGATTAGCGGGTTGCTCCACGCGGATCACACCGTAGGACAATGGTACATCCACCTGTCAATGGTTAGAGTTGGTCAAATATGGAAATATGTCTCGAAAAGCTGATCATCCTAATCTCTAATAAAAAAAACCTGACCGGTCGGGATGAAAATAATATATATAGGATATAGTTAGCAATGATGAGTATGACATTAGCAACGATGGGGGCTATGTCAGTAATAATAAGGAAGATGTTGATGAGGTTGATGATGATAATGTCGATATTGGTTGTAAAAATGAGGTTAACAATAATAAGAATTGTGGTGGAATCGATAATGTGCATAATAAGAAAAATGATGATGATAGCAAAGACAATTATGAAGATTATGTTGGCAAAGATATCGATGATGTTGATGCTAAGGATGGTAGTGCATTAATGATAACGATGAAATGATTATGATTGTGTTGGCAAATATGCCAAAGAGAATATTCTTGCTGCTAACGATAATTCAATGATGCGAATGACGATGCCAATGACGTTAATGACGCCATGGTACCTCCACAATGCGGTCGCCGGGGCGCTCGGCGTGCCACTGCGCGATCTGCTCGCGCTCCATGTACTGCAGCCGGCGCTCGTGGAAGCAGATCTTGATAACGCTCTATAAAATACATTATTATTTATTACATTAAAATCGTAAATATTATATAAAGGTGTACTTATATCTATTTTTCGCTTTTTCACTGCAAAGAACGACTTTGCAGCTATTCGTCTTTTTGTCCTTCTGTATATTCAGCCGTTTGTCTGAATGACTGTCTATCCGTCTATCTATAGGTCAAGTAGTCTGATTATCTGTTTGTCTATATGTTCGTCTCTCTGTGTTTAGTCTATCTGTCTTTCTATCTGCATTTTTATGTCTGCCTGCCAGTTCTTCTCTCTCTTAATCTGTTCATCTGATTGTTAAACTATCTATTTGTCTATGTCTGTTTACTTCAATGTGTCTATATTCAGATTGTCTCATTCATTTGCTTATATGTATGTTTGCCTATCTCACACCTTACCTTGAGCATCTTCCCTTTGTAATGCGACAGGTCACCTAGCTTCTTCAGTTTGATTTCGTAGGGCTGCCCCTGGTTCAGGTATGTCAACGTCTCTTCATTTTGCTTGGTGGCTATCGACGTTGCAGCGGCCAGGACATATTGGAACCTGGTGGCGATGAGGTTATTTAGTGACTTCTAAAGGGTCTAAAATAGGATCCAAGATAAGGTCTAGGTCAAGATAAGTATTATTGACGTTGATTGTAATTTATTTGTTGCTGGTGGTAAAGGTGTGTGGGCTGACTGGTTAGCGACCACTCTCAGGCCAAATTCTACTGTAAATAGCGACTTGTCGTGTTTCGGTACTACACATGAGAGCCAGATTCCTTTTTGCCACCCTTTCCTGTTGCAATGTCTCAGTCGCCGTATTCTGGGGGTATGTGGGGTCTCAATGCGTTGCCCCTTGTTGTACCGAGGGGCGTGGAGGATATGCAACGTGAATCAAAGCCCGGCTTAGCATTGGCAACTTTTGTGGTATTGCAAATGTTAATAGGAGACTTCTCAGTACGTACTTAAAAATAATAATTTACAGTTCCGTTTGTAAAAAAAATTAAAGCAATAGCAACTTAAGCGAGTAATATGTTTCATAATGTTGGTTACACACCTTGTGTCGTCTTTAAAGCTGGGTTCAGAGCGCGACTGCAGCGGCGAATGTAAGAAGCTGTCCAGCGAATTTACCGGCGAACACATCAGCAGACCGCCGTCTGCGAAGAGAACATAATTTTTAATTCTTATTCACGACTCAAAAAGGGGAGTGACATTAGTCCCAGTAGTGGGACAATAATTCTGGCCAAAAGTAGGGCTGGTGATAAGATCCCATCGTGCGACCTGACTGGCTTGCGACCACCTCCAGGCCGGAGTCAATAACAGTTTAGCGTGTTCCGGCAGTGCGCCTAAAAGCCAGAGTCCTTATCCCATCCCTGTTCCCTTCCAAGCCGGCGAGCATTGGCGACTCCTCTGGTGTTGCAAATATTAGCGACGATGTCTTACCATCAGGTATCTCACCTGCCTCTCCGTTTGCTTTATAGATTAGAAAGAGCATTTCTTAACTAGGCTATCACTGCTTATATCCAAGTACATACTTTTATTTTCCTGTGCGTTGGGCGAATGGTAGCCATTCATATTGATCATGGCTCCCGGCGGCAAAGTGGGTTGGCATTGCATGTTCTCTGGGCTGTTCGCTGTAATTATAAGTAAATCATACATAGAATATTTTCGTTCGTGATACACCGAGAAGGGATTGAAAATCAGCGCAGTGACTTCCCGCTGCTTTCGCTGAATACGGACCTTTTTCCGGGTCATGCCGCAGCACACTTTGTATTTCTATATATTAGAATATATATAAGCCTAGCCTATAATATATAAGTAAGAAAATTGTTTAGTAGCAAATTTTTGTGTTAGATGTAATTTTATATTATTTGTGTGAATGCAACTAATCCCACAACATAAAGTTTTTATTATTAATATATAAATTAATAAAGTCAAAACGATTATTTATTTAAATAACCAGTTTCCACCCGAGGCTTCGCTCGCGTAGACTATAAATTATCCCACGGGGACCTGTTACCCTGATCAAGTATCCTATATCTTAATACAGGTTACCAGGTTATAAACTATCTGTGTGCTGAAATCCGTTCAGCCGTTTTTGCGTGAAAGACTAGCAAATATCCATTCAAACAAACCTCGAATTTATAATATTAAAGGTCCCATGGTATGCCCCGATTGGTTAGCGACTAGCCTCAGGCCGGAGTCTAAAGTCAATAGCGACCTGTCATGTTCTGGTAGTGCAGTGAGAATCAGTCTCTTCTTATAATCTTATCCCATCCCTTTTCCCTTTAAAGTGTTCAAATATTCAGAGACGACGGTGACTACTTACCATCAAGTAGCCCGCTTGCCTCTTTGTTGGGCTTACTTTAAAGAGTACTTCTTCAAGTATACTCACAGTGCTGGTTCATCATGTTCGGCGACTGCTGGCAACCCTCATCCATCGGCTCCCGCCCGCTGTCCACGACCATGCCTGTGATCTGTCGAATGGATAGGTACTCATTAAAATTTGTGTTGTGCAGTGACACACGAGGCAGGCGAAATATCTGATATATAATAGTTGTGACCTGTTTGGCTAGCAAAGTCGACCACCCTCAGACCTTAGAGATCGGGAATTGTATAAGTTTTAACGTGATACCACACATGTTCCTGAGATAAGAGCGTATAACAGACAGACAAGCAGACGGGCGGACAACGAAATTTTCGTCCCCACCCTTCCCGTCCTATGCCATCCAATTTCCCTTCAAAGCCGGCGTTGCCGAACATTATCGACTCTACTGGTCTTGCAAGTGTCCTTAGGAGGTGATGACCTTACCATCAGGTATCTTGCCTGGTTCTTTGTTTGGCTTATAGATAAAAGATTTTACCTGTCGATCATCCGGACGACGAGGTGGCCAGGGGCGTCGCGGGGGCGATAGCACGGCGCCGGTGGGCGAAGGCGCCTCTTGTTTGAAGCCTGCCAGGGAAGGCAGGGACAGTAGGGCTTCGCTGACGAACGGACGGAAACGTTAGGATCGATAAATCAATCTGGTTTGACCAAGTAGAACCAGATATGGTTCTAGCGGGAAGGTTAATTTGTACCTTCATTTGTACCAAAACACAATCTAGAAGTGGTTCTTCTGATTGTGGTTTGGTACTAATGCAGGTGCAGTTACATTTAAGCCGCCCGTAAGAGGCTGACCCAGAGAGGGGCTAAGCCTCCACCCCTCCAAAATCATCTAAACCCACCAGCTTTTCTTAATTTTAGTATTTACCTTGATTAAGCCTAACTACTATAAAAACCAGCGGCTTCACAATTACCTATAGTTTTTCTATATTACTGTTATTATTCCTACAAAATATTCTCAAAAGTACGTGAAGTTCGCTGATGTGGTCAGATCATTTTACATTACAGAATACCTGAGCCCAAAGAGACAGCGATTATAATAAAGACGATGAACGTGTTTATATATTTTTATAGCGTAACCTTCTATCATTCCATCAAATCCATAAGTCTTTATGTAAAAATAGTTCTAGATACACTTACTTCATAGACAAATCCCCGGAAAGATCCAAATCCAAATCGTTCACCTGACACCCCGGCGGCGACATGTGCGACGACGAGGAGCTGGTTCCACTGCCGCCCATCTCGCCGAGGGTGGCTGTAAGGAGACAACAAGTCCTATGGTAATTGACCTTGTGCGCATAGTAATTGCTTCCTAAGATCTGTATAATTTACCATGTAGCATACAGCAGCTGTTTGTTATTGAGGAGTGCTGTTCAATTTTATTAATATTTCATTAAAATCGCGCCTTCATAGTGTGAATTTTATAATGAAAGAAAGTTATCGAACTACATTCGTACGGTGCATTCGAGGTGCAATAAAATAATTGTAGATTTTACTTTACCTAGTATGAATATAGCTTACCTTCCACGTAAAAATTGGCATATATATAGTTACACGCTCCATTCCATGGTCAATGTTTTACGTATGAGGGCTCTAAAGCCCTGCAATAGGGCATATAAACAGTTTCGTCAAATGGTGCTCGTAATTTTATAAACTATCTAACCATTTTAAAGCAGTTTCATAATCAATTATGATAATTATATTACACGTGTCTGTTATTTATCATCGCGTCATGTATTATAAACTCGATTCCATTAGATTTTAATGTAAATACAGTAAATTGTTTATGAACAATTTAGTAATTTGATGCATAGTCGTTAATATTCATGCGTTAAAGTTGCTTTATATTTTGATGAACGATGTGTCATTCGATTCGTGTTATGGCCCGGGTGACTTAGGCTACATTTTATACGAAAATCAATAGGATGGATATTACTTTCAAAAAGACTATCATG